>VYZU01037776.1:0-106505 GCA_013401355.1 Ceyx cyanopectus
AAAAAAAAAGTGTTTTTAAAATGATTATCATGTTATTTCCTGGATAGTTTGTCTAAAATATCTAAAGGCCTTAACTGCACAGACTAAACCCACTCTTTTTTGACCTTCTATTGTTAAAATCTCAATAAGGAAGCAGCTGAAACAGTAAAATAGTTTCCTCATCTAAATTTAAATAAATCCCAAAGAAATCCAGAGCATCTTACTGTGCTAAGAGAACTTAAAACTTCAGTTTTTGGCTGTAACAGAAGCAGGAACAATTGGCAGGAGTATTAAACACTGCAACAGAATCAACCTGTAGCTCGTAACATTTTCTTCAGCTTTTGGGGACATCATTTATTTTTTCTTTGTGTAGTTGCTGCAGAATTTCTAGCACAAATCTAAAAAGACTAACANGTTGTAAGCCTTGCCTGAGCTCTCAATACCTGAATGCAGACAAGAGATTTTAAGGTCAATATCTGACCTACCAAACAGTTGTATTGCATGGTTAGTACAACCATCACAAAGAGGAAGAATGGAGGAAAATAAAGACTTTTCAAGAATTGTAGTTAATTTTATAGGTAATTTCCATTGTGGAAACACTTTTCATTGCTCCTCCTTGAAGGCAGATGAGGTCTGTCCAGTATACATTAGGACTAAATAAGAAGCCAAATGAAATACCTAAAAGCATTTAAAGAGCTTCTTCTTTCAGTTTCTGTAGTATCTAAAAATTACTTTTTCTATGCCTGAAGGAAAAGTTTCTTTATGTTTCTTTCTGAAACCTGTCATTACTGTGGGACTCTTTCATACTCTAAAATACAATCTGGTTTAGACTTTTAAGAAGTTCAACAGTAGTACAGATGTTAAAACTCTGTATTGTACTTCTGTGATGCTGTGGGGTCAGGGGGCTTGTCCTTACCTCAGTTAGGGACACCAGAGCCCCCTCAGGTGATGGAGTCATGGTTTTATCATCTTTCTTCAAGATCTGAAACAAGCACATGAAATGGTTTGCTGACAACTCAGCATGTGTAGAACATGTCAGGCAGTACTATGAGGTTAGTAAAGAGCAAAAGCTTAGAAACTCTGTAAGCTGGAGTCTTTATTTTACCATGTTAGACTCTGGTTGGATTGCTGTTTGCAGGACCAGACAAATAATGTGTCCCTCTGATTCTGTTTGGATGGACAAATAAAAGGAATTTAAACCAACAAACCCCCTTACTCTGACTTTAGCATAGGTCAACATTTCTTGAGTGGTTTCATACAGTGGCCATGGAGCATTTATGCAGAAATCCACAACAAATTGGGTATCCTGTTTGCAGAAGGAAACAGCAGAAATTAATATAAAGCTCCCCTATAAATGCAATTAATTCCTTAGAGAAAGAGGGCAGAAATAACAACATACCTGAATTTTCTGCAAATTTTCCTTGGCTTCATTGACAAGATCCAGCCAGATTTCCTGCCCATAACTCCCAACAGAAGCTGAAGCTAGTTTCTCTAAAATAGTGTTGGCTTTCACTTTGTATACAAGCTGTTAAAAACAAGATAAAACCAACACAGTTTTCAGTTTGATGTAATTAAGTTTTAAGCAAACAATCTTCAGTTGAAAACTCTACATTGTGTTTACTGGGTTTTTGAGATGAGGTGTGACCATTTTCATACCTCCTGCTGGACTATGAATAAAGCTCCTAAGTTGTTATATTAATTTATCTCCAAATATATTCTTCAAGAACAGACAACTTACCTCAACATCTAGTCCAAACTGAAGAGCAAAATTCTCTGCTTCAGTGAATTTGTGTTTGTGAAGTAAACGACTTAGTCTAGGGGTGAAAAAAAGCAAAGTACACTAGGTCAGTAAAGTGCCAAACCATGGATTAGACCCCCAAAATAATAAAACTGTTTAATAGAAAATAGTACCTGTTTTCTGGCAAGGCTTCAGTTAAACTTCTCATCACAACAATTGAAACCTGGCCTTCAGAGGGTCTGAATATGAGAGGTAAACATGTGAGTTTATAAACTGAAACAACTAGATGTAGAAATAATATCTATTTTTCTATAATAACCATCTAGTAAGAAACAAAACATTATCTTACATCAGATGTTTTTCATTAATTCCTTCCAAGAAGTATATTGTATCCTGTAGGATGCAACAACAGACATCATTAGGTGCTATGGGAAAAGTTTTAAGTCAGTGATTTTTAATCTAGAAACAAACTACTGCTTTTCTCTCAGAAAAAAAAAGTGTTTTTAAAATGATTATCATGTTATTTCCTGGATAGTTTGTCTAAAATATCTAAAGGCCTTAACTGCACAGACTAAACCCACTCTTTTTTGACCTTCTATTGTTAAAATCTCAATAAGGAAGCAGCTGAAACAGTAAAATAGTTTCCTCATCTAAATTTAAATAAATCCCAAAGAAATCCAGAGCATCTTACTGTGCTAAGAGAACTTAAAACTTCAGTTTTTGGCTGTAACAGAAGCAGGAACAATTGGCAGGAGTATTAAACACTGCAACAGAATCAACCTGTAGCTCGTAACATTTTCTTCAGCTTTTGGGGACATCATTTATTTTTTCTTTGTGTAGTTGCTGCAGAATTTCTAGCACAAATCTAAAAAGACTAACACAACACCCTCTTTAATATTTATATGTTTTCAGACAACTATATTTCTTCAAAGAACAGTAACAAGGAAAAAAAATATTCTCAACATACTGTGCTAATCCCACTTTGAATAAGTGAAGAAACAACAGATACTTCCAAAGAATAGAGCTGCTGCATAGTGGGCAAGGCAAAAACCATGAGACTTCTCATCTAGAAAAGAAAAGAGTGGAGGAAACAAACAGGTAAGTCAGATTTATTTCTTTTTTTTTCATGCCTTGGATGTTTGCAGAATCATTTGTACCCCACAGCACCCATAGAACCCTCAAAGAGCAGGGCAGATTGCCCTGGTCACCACCCTAACATATTGCAATAGTCCTTCCCTTGTTATATATTAATATATAGATGGTCACATTTCCATTTTGAGATTCCAAACATTTAGCCAACTCCTTTTCTCCCCCCAGACCCTTTTTTCTGTGAGTACATAACAGCTGAGGAATAGAACACAGATGAAGAGGTGATACCTGTTTGTTATCTGGTACTGTCATGGCTATCAGTTTAACATTGGCAAGCCCTTGCCTACAGAACAAGGAAGAGAAAGAAAGGCAGCAAAATATTTTGTATAAATCTTATATTAAAACAGTCTGAGTTGTAGAAAATTTCTTTTTCCATGGAAACTGGTACATTAAAAAACCCTATAATGCACCCAAAAATATTGTTTTAGCATGTAGAGGACACACATTTAACTTCTTGATATTTTTAAGCTTTTCAAATTGATCCCATTCTTATTTTTTAAACTGATGCAGGGCAATGGAAAGAGCCAAGTCTTGTGTTCTAATCTTAATTAACATTAAAATAGCTTTTGCATTTTAACCAATGGACATCTCCAGGTTCTGGCTTCTCCACCTGCAGAATGAAATCTATCCAAAAGCCAGACCAGCCTTTTCATAACATCAGACTTGTAAGAATCTTACACACCTTCTTTTAGACCAGGATTTTCTAACTACAGGTCACATGGCAAGTTCCTGAGCAGTAACAACAGATAAACTGAGATAAAGCAGAAAGTGCCAAGGTTTTCTATAGCACAGAGCTATTTTTTTGTCCTACTGTCTAGAGGGTTTTCAACAAAGACTTCTGAAACTTCACCACCATAGGAAACCAAGTGTTTGTGTCACATTTCTTGTAATTATAAACAACTTTTCACAACTGATGCTGTAACTTTACTTACCATATGACTGGGGAAGAATCTGACTCTGTACTTAGAAGAAATTCTTCAATATGTTGCAAAGGCCAATCCCAAATGAGAGTAAGAGAATAAATATCCCATATGCTTAAAATATTCTGCATTAAAAAAAAAAATCAGATATGGATTTCATATTTTCTTCATAGAGGACATTTTTGTCTTTTTTTTTGAGCAGAATATGAATGCATTCCATAATTTATGACTAGGAATAGAATAAAAAAAAGAGTAAGATCAAGATCCTCTGTAAATATATTTAATACAAACATATTTTAAAGCTATTACTTGAAAAAATATTTTTATAAGTGGCTCAAGAACATGGAAAATTAAGACAAATGAAATCATTGCACATACCTCTGTATCTAAAACAAAGAGCAGACTGCCAAGAACTTGAAGTTTCACTGCATCTAAAAAATATCCAGTCACATAAATTTATGATTGGTCTGGAAAAATCTATTTGAAGCAAAATGTATTAAGATGTACAGCCAAGCAGTGGAAACCTACAGATGTTTAACTTCATGGATCTTCCTAGGACTGTGAAAAGTTTAATCCAGGAGAATTGTGATTTATGTAACTAAGTTAAACTCAACAATTTTGAAGCACACATTTTGGCTGTACCTTTACAACAGGTATCCACTTGATACCTGGGTATTTACTAGAAACAATGAAGTAACTGAAATTTAAAGAGGACTTCTACCCTTGTCTATAAAAAGTTAAAAAAAAAAAGGCTTCTTTACCTTTGATCAGACTTGAATCAGCAAAACTTTGAGCAGATATGAGGTTGTTGGTAGTGTCCACCTCCCATGTGGAGAGTGCACAGTCACCTTTACCCTGTAAGTAGAGGCAAAGTAAAATGGGGTTATATAACACAGATTTAACAAGTGTGCTTCTAGAATTGACCTTTAACATGGAAAGCTGCAGAGCTAACTTAAAACTTTATTCCTGGAAAATGCTGATGTTCAGAAAAATAGGTTTATTTCTGTCTTTTTAATTTAGCTTTTTCCTTCATCCTTTCAAGGCTGGCCTTTGGGCATGCCAACTGTAACAATTTCTGTACTAAAGGCCAGCCTTGAAACATTTTTGGCTCTTCTAAAAACATCCACTTTTCATTCTCAAAGAACATAAAGCTTGAATGAAATATACACCAACCTCCTGAGAAAAAAATTACATTGAATTCAACAGGCTTCAGTCAATGAACTCAGAAAATTCCTTTCTAGATCAACATAATATTTCAAAATATGTATTTTATTTTTTAATTAATTCCTGTACTTAATTCATGCCTAAGGGCTTTGTTGAGTTGAGACCTTACCTGTCACTCTGGCAATCCTTTGTTGAATGGGACTGGGAGACCCCTGCCAGCTTTGGCTTTGTCTCTGAGCTAAGGACAAGTCTATCAGTGGTCTCACCAGTGCAAGGCAGGAGCCACAGTGATTGACTCAGCTCATGCAACCATGGGGAAAAGATTTTTCCCTCCATATTCCCTCAATATTTTTCCATCTATCATAACAGAGCAAGCTCTGACAAGTTATTTCCTTATGAGAAAATTCACAGTAAGGCTGCACGACTGATGAAATTTACATCAAAGGAACTGAAAGACAAAGAATCTTTGTCCAAAAATTTATATTTTTCAACCAGCTAGTGATAAATTTTGTTGCAGATCAAAAAATGCTCTGATCACATAACAGTTGTGATGATCACAGTCTCAGAACTCACCCCAGTTATCAGATGGATTTTGGTCTCCGAGTTCCAGATCACGAAATTCTGACAGCCAAGGCTGTGGAACTCTTCTGTGGAAGTGAAAACTGTCCTGATCTGGCCTTGGAGCTTGTGGGATGGAAGGCAAAGAAAAAGGGAGGAAAAAAACCAAAAGCTGTTTATTCAATCAGTGAATAAAACCTTGAAGTGCTCAGTTGAAGGAAAGAAAGTAATAATCACAACGAGGAGTTGTAATAACGAACTGGGAAGTGGTGAATAAAATGTACAAAGTTTTGTTAAACACTCTGGAATTAACAACATTAGCTCAAGTTAGCAGGTATTTCTTACTTTCTTTGCAGTAATCATATCCATCTGGTTGATTGCTACATTTAAAAAGAGAAAAAAGATCAGTGTTAAAGAAACCTTTTCAAAATAGAAGAAAAAAAAAAGAAAAAGAAAAAAGCCACTCAACTTCCCATAGGGTGGTTTAATCCCAACCTGTCTGTGCTGAAAAACACTTCAGACAAAGATCCTGGCTGTTTCTAGAGATCACAGTATTGAGCTACAGAAAATTACCTAGAACTAATAAATATTAAAAATTTAAATTGCTCCTAATATTCTTCAGTGCAGCTAAGACTGATGAGGAGTGAAAATCCTGCTTCCATAGTATTCAGTACCCTCTGAAACAGAAACCCAGAATAATAGAAAAACCCCTTTATTACAGAACTAGTTGTATATCAATTTTCCTTTAAAAGGAAACTATTCCCACTAGAAAGATGCATGGGAAATCTCATGCTGCTCAAAAGGAAATCCCAAGTGGGTTGTAGGTCATCTTACCTTCCTGAATTTTAGCAAGTGGGAGACACATAATGGAGAAGAATCCATTGTTTGTGAGAATGAACATGTGATAAACACCTAAAAAAAAATCCAATGCAAGTATTTCAGACTTGAGCACTTTAATAATATTTATCAGAGTCTCAAAACAGAGGTATTGAGTTCCAAATATGGGGTTTTTTTTGCTGTGACAAAGTATTAAGTGCATCCAGTGTGTACAAAATAAAGTTAAGCTGTATCTCAGTATTTACTTTGTAGCTTCTTCCCAGGGAGTTACTAAAGGGGAACAATAAATCAGGAAAATTGAGAAAAAAGGAAAAAGAAACAATTTTCTTACCTGCATTTGCACTATCTTTTTCAATAAAGATATTTAAGTAAGTCTTTTCACTTGAAGATTTTTTAACCAAAATCTAAAATAGAAGGAACATAAAGGCTATTAGACTATTATTCTGTATATTAAAAAAAATAAATATAATCAAATACTAATTATCATTTCCCTTGGAAACTTTTTTCTGTCATGAAGAAATTGTTGTTTAAATATGCTGTTCCTACATATAATTTCCTTATGTATAGGAATAAAAATGTCCCTTTAATGTTTGTTTGTTGAAACTAGAAGATGTGTTCAAAAGAAAAACTGTACATTTTTTAATTTAGAAGAAAGAAAAATCTCAAGAAATTGTGAGGAAAAAAAAACATGTTTTTAGCAAAATTAGGATAGAAAAATTACCCTACCTCGGTTAGCAAGGTTTGTTCTGATGGTATGTGGATAAGATGGAAAACACCACTTCTCTCACCCACCACAAGGAATTGTTTTTCTTGACAAACTACATCTACATCAGTATCTGAAAAGTTCCATGGCAAAATGTCAAATACTAAAATCCATTTTTTATTAATAGGCATTTACATTTGAAACAGATTAATTATACACTAGAGTGTCTCAGGTTTCTTAGAAATGATTTATTTTGATTAAACAAAATACAGGAAAAGGCATCCAGGAAGAAGTTTTGGTATCCATGGTTCCCATTTCAGTCAAAAGTTAAGAGAGCATTCTATTTAAAATGGAACAGAAATAGTTAGCTAATTGTAAGCAGAACCAGCAATCATTTTTTATTACTTGTTATAATACCTAATTTATTATATATAAAATACCTAAACTGTTATAATCCCTATTAACTATGTTATAATACCTGTTGGTTATACCTAATTTGTTATAATACCTAATACCTGTTATAAAAACCTAAGTACCTTCTTTTTATAGGTTACAACACCTTCCTCTTAAAGGCTACTTAGATGTGCATAATTGCTGTATTTTCCTCTACAAAGCCAACATATCCATTTGAAAAGTCAGTGTTCACTTCCAACTTACCAAACTGAATGTGCATCTGAAGAGATTGGCCAGTACTGTCAAGAAGAGCCACTGATCTGTCAACAACAATAATGCTGCCATCCCTTGAGCTGCAGCCGTGCAACTGTGGGTTAACACAGACCTAGCAAGAAAAAAAAAAAATAAAAAATAAAAATGTATGTATATAACTGAGACTTTAGCAAACGTGACAAGGAAACCTGGTAATTAATTCTGAAGAGCAACCCAGCCTGGGTGAACTCTACCTTTTCTGAAGATGTGATCTGAAGTAGAGTGTTGACTTGGTACAGTGCAGTTCCACATTCGTGTCCTAAACCTACAGGCAGCTGCTGAGTCCCTGTGTCATCATTTGCAAGCAGCTCAATATCGTTCCACATGTTGCCCTACCAAAAGTGCTGTAAAGCAGAGATTGAATCGTTAAAAAAGCGCTCTGACCACACACAAATGATTGATTTTATTATTCTATCGTGATTTTGCATCTAGGAGGAAGGGTAGTCGGGCAAGTCCCCTCAGGGCAAGTTGTGTTTTTAGACAAGACAAAGTGAAGTCGCCGGAGGGATGCGGCTCCCAGTGACGTCCCCAGCGGCCGCGAGCTCTGCCAGAGCGGGTTTCGCGCCGGAGAGTGAACGAGATCCAGTGCCCGAGAGCCCTCCTCAGCCCACAGCTTCCCCCTGTGCCCCCCGGGACCGCCACCCGCCCTCTCCTCACCGCGGAGGCCGGTGCCAAGCGACGCGGCGCTCCCCCCGCCGCCTCAGCCTTTCAAATTGGCGGGAAACCCCCGGCGAGAGCTACGGGTCGCAGCGTGGGCCGCGCCTCCTCCGAACGCGAACGGGCACCGTTGCTACGACACCGCCGCGAAGACCCCGCCTTCGTCCTTCTCCGTCCCCACATTGCACCGCGGCTCGCTCGCTCCCCGCCCCGTGGCTACATCCGGGCGCCTGGAGGGAGAAGCGGAGGGCGGGGCGCTTCAGACGCGGTTGGTGAGCGCGACGGCGGCGGCTGCTGAGGGCGGTTCAGCTCCTCGGGAGGAGTCGTTGAGGGGGGGGAGGAGGAGGAGGGAAGCGACCACCCGAGCGCTCGGTCATGGCGGTAAGTGGTGTTCAGTGAGCCGAAGATTTGGGGAGGGGGTCGAGTTGGAAACGGGGTGCCGCGGGGAGTTTGGGGGGTGGGGGGGGAGCGTGTGAGGTGGGGAGGGCTGGGTCGGGCAGCCGTGTGCGCGGAGACACAAAATGGCGCCCGCCGCTCCTTCCCTTGCCGGCGCCATGATGGGCCGCGGGGAGGGGGTGGCCGCTCTTTGCCCGGGACTTCTCTCCCTGGTTCCAGAAGTTTCTGTTTCTTTTCTCCGAGCTTGGGGAGTGATGAGGAGTCCCTGTAGAGGAGGCTCTGCTGGTTCCTAGCTGGGGAGAGAAGTATTGCGGCTCCAGGAGCGGGCGGTTTTCGGAGGGACTGTGGGGGGCAGGTTCCCTGCGAGGGGATCGATTTGGCCGTTGGGTTGTGTTTAATTTTCCTTCTCCTAGTTTGCTCTGACCTCTTTTTATTTTTAATTACCCCGTTTGCGACCGGAACTGGTGTTTTCAGTGGACTCGGTGATTAATTATTTGCCCCCATTCTCTTCTTGGTATTGTTAATAGCGGTAGGATACAGCTCTGCTATAGTTCTCTCCATTATCTTTATACGCGGCCTAATAGTGTAGCTTTATTCTTCAAAATTTGCCTGGCCTTGTAATATAAAGATATGTTTGTCCATAATTGAGTTAAGAAGCAGTAAGAGCACTTAGTAAACCCGATGTGGTTCATTTTTTTAGAAGTTATTTATTAGGCTTCAGTTCAAAACCAACCAAACCCTCAAACAAACCAGAATTAAACTCTGAAGAGTTTTATAACTTTAAAGCACTTTGTGGTGTTTAAAGGCCAAAACTTTAATTACCAGATTAAAGTTTGACTGGTGGTGAAACAGAACAAGAGGACCATTAACTTCTGGAGGAAAAGGATTTTAATTTTCTTTTTTAACGATACTTTTCTAGTTTATTTAATCTGTTAAAGATTTTATTTTTTTTTTTTGCAAAAGGACCTAAGAATTATGTACTTGTAGTTTTGCACCTACGTCATAGGCAGTATCTTTTGAGGTTTCTCTAAAGCAGTAGTGAGGGGCTTCTTCAAGGAAACAGCTTGTGGGCAATATCTGTACTTTCAGTGAAGTCTGTCAGCCTTTTTTTTTTTTTTTTTTTTTCTGTTGTGAAGCTGAGGGATTTTTCTAGTTGTAGTGCAAAACGGCCCTAATGAGCAGCAACGGTGGGGGGTTCGAAATCAGCTGGGTACAGTGATTGAAAACCCAGTTAACTTACTTATTAGATGGTATTCTTCTCAAGTAACTGTGAAATGTAAATGAATAGAAATCACAAAATACTTTTGAGACTATTGCCAGAGTCTTTTGGAAACCTGAGATGCAGAAGGGAGTGTGTAGAAGGTGTAGATAAGCAGGTGATAGATAAATGTGGAATGCCAAGGATGTTGCTGGCTAGAATCACAGCCAGGGGAGTCAGTTCCTGCTCTATCTCATGTGCTGAAGTTTTCAGGACAGTGGGTGGTGTATTAATAGCATTCAGAAGTGTCACTGACTGGAGCTAAAGCTCCACTGTAGCTTTCATTTTAAGCAGCCAGTGTTTTTTTAAGTTTACAAATAAAACTGCATTTGGTAGAAACCCATGGAAGTTTGAGTCCTTTGCTGAGATATCTTCATGAACAGTATTTCTTGGACAGATGTCCTTGGTGAGCTCTGCAGCCACTGGATCTTTAACAGCATTAATGAAAGCACACTGACCTTTCCAGTGTGTGCTTTTTTTTTTCCCCCCCATGCTGTTCCTTGCATTGGACACCAGTTGTACACATCTCCTTCTCCCAGTGCTGAATCCCAAAGCAGTTGTGACCTCCTCTACACAAGTTCAGTTTCTGGCTTTAGTCCTGGGTCAAGAGTTGGAGGGAACCTCCTGGCTTTTGTCATCTAAGAAAACTGATACAGAAATTGTTGGCCCAGGTGGATGTGACTTTTATGTCCTCACACAAATACTTTTTGCACAGAGATCCTGTTTGAGGCGTTTATTGATAATTTATCTGTCTAACTCTAATACAACACACCTAATAAAATTTGTCTTGAAAGTTGATTCCCTCCTTCAAAATCCTGTGGGGATTTTCTGCTGTGGCTCAGTTATGCCCTAACTTGTGAGGTGACTTGGATCTTTTGGGAAGGTATTGACCTTAAGTTCTGTTAGTCATGTGAAAATGTTAAAAGGTAATTGATCTGCAGCACTATTTAGAGAAAACTGTGGATCAGAGTTTAGTCTTAACTGATCCTCTCAAATGCAAAAAGTAAAGCACAGTCTAATGTAGTGGGAGAACAAAATACTGTATTTTAGTTGTCTTTACAGTTTTGAAAACTCAATCTGTGTGCAGTTGCAGAGTTCACTGCAAGTCTCTCAAGCAGTTGCCTCCCTGCTGAGGGGGTGGTTGTTGATAACATTGCCTGCACAGAAAACAAATCGAACTGTCTTCAGAATTATAAAGCAAATAGGACAGAAATGCAAGAGAAACTGTTTGATTTTTAACCACTCTGTTCTCCTCTGTAGGGTAGTGATACAGAACGAGATGGAGTAGCCCCAGAAAAGTCCTCTCCAGAAAGAGAGAAGAAAAAAGAGCAGTCAGATGCCTCTAGCTCTCCCAGAACGTCCAAGCACCATCATTCACGCTCCCGCTCGCGCTCCAGGGAGAGGAGGCGGAAGTCAGGTACGGTCTCCACGGGAGCACAGCTGCTCTCTGTGCACTGATATGTGCTGCTAGGGCTGACATCTCTTTAGAGACAGCCCTAGCTCCAGTCACTTGTCAGAATGGGGGAAAAAAAAGGAAGATAATTGATTTGGATTTTCTGTCTTTGATGTGTCATGTGGAAACTTTTCTGGTTGAATGGTAGAAGCGCTAAGGGAAAAGGTCTTGTCGGTGTTCAGGGAATTGGGGGTGGGGGAAATGGGACATACACCAAACAGAAAACCACGCTACTTAATCATTTTAATTAGATATGCTTAGACAGGGATGCTTCTGTGTGGTGGTAACAAAAAGGAGGTTACCTGGTGGAAGGATGTGACTGGAGTAAGACGTGGACTCATTTTTCACTGTCAGAGCTTAAAGGCAAACAAAGAAGTGGGAATAACAGAGTTTGCTTTGCAGTAGCTGTGAAATAGTTCTCTTTGTTGTCTAAATATCTATTCTTGGCTTTGAGGGGTGGAATAACTGAGAGGGACTAGAAGAATCATAGGCAGCTGATGTCCTTTAACTTGGTAAATAACAATGAACATCTTCTTCTCCAGATACTGAAGGAAGAAAACACAGAAGCCGGAGCAGAAGCAAAGAGGTAATTAACACTTTGTAGCGTTTAGGTAATTGTACATCTTTAAAAGTATCTTGTAGTAATGCACATATGTGTAAACCTATAGAAATGACTTTCTGGTAAGTACAAGAGATTGGAAACTTTAAGCTTAGAAATGCATATGGAGATCCTTTCATAGTGAAGCATGATTGCAGCCATCATGTTGACAAGGTAATAGTTGATAGAAAATGCTTTCAGAAACTAGTGACTTAATTTCTTTTTTTTTTCTTTGTGTTGTTTTTTTTTTTTCTGTGGAAACAGCCAAAAGAAAGAATTCATGTGGAGAAGTAGAATGGTGTTCTTGATGACTTTCACAGAGCTTCCATTAACCAAAAGCCTTGGGTGGCTTTGTTCCTGGCCAATGTTCAGGACTTTCAATGTTAGATACCCATCTACTTAAGTATATTAAAAATAATTCCCCACCTGACTGAGCTCTGTTTATTGCATCCTTTAGTTGTAAACACTGTCGTGGCTTGACAAACAAGCTGAGTCAGCTGGAAATGTGGCAGTAGCAGCAAAAATTACAGAGGGCTGTCTCTTTAAATATATAAATGTGTGTGTATATATAGTGGAGTGAGAAGAGACAGCATCAATAATACCTTGAATAACTGGCTTACACACCAGAGAAGAGACAAAATAAGCAAGCCAGGAGCATCCAAATAGTTGAAAGAAGCTTGAGCCACGTGGGGCAATAGCAGGCTGGGTCAGATGAGGGACTTTGGAACTTTTAACCCGAGTCAGGAACTTCTCCTTCCCTCATTCCAATGGAAGCTCTGTTTAAAAAAGGAGAAAAAAAAAAAAAAAAAGAGAAATAATCTAGGAGAGTTTTTGTGAAATTGAATATATTGTTTAGCTCACATGATAACATTTCTATAATAAATCATACTCAGCGTGCTAATGCGCGAAGAGACTGAACTGAAGACGCTGCAGACTCAGATAGCAAAATTATAAGCCTACTTCATGATAAGGTAACTATTAGTCATTCAAACTCATATTTCCCTTAAAAATATCTTAAATCCGTTATGGGATGTAGTGGTGGTTTATTTCTGTGTGCCTGGAAAACATGATTGAAAAAAAAAAATCCTTTAAATGCTTAAAAAGAAAAATAAATCTTTGCTTAAAATTATCAAGTGTTTTGTCATGCTGTTGGTTCTAACCTTACATGATTTATTTAGCAAACTCAGTTTCACAGACTGGAATAATGTCCCACAGTAGATTTACTGCTTTCATTTGCAAGATTAAGTGCTTTGTAGACTAAATGCTCAATATCATTAATTGTTTTTAATATGTCAGAACAACTACTTATCTAAATACATGCTTAACATACAGGTAACATCTCAAACTTCAGATGTGATTTTATGCACTGCCTGATTATTCAAGGAGTTAAAAATTCTGTAAAGGAGGAAAACAGTAACATTATTGTATACTTCAAAAAATATAGTCAGATATATTTTAAAATGGGTATGTATTAATAAGTAATTAGGCTTGGATAAGTGTATATAAGCCAATTGTAGCATCTTCTCCAAACTTGTTTCTTTTGAGGGAGAGTTATGATTATGGAAAGGGTTTATCAGATAAGAAAAAAAGATATCAGATAAGGAAAAAAAAATCTCTGAAGAATTAGGGTTTAGTTTAAAATGAGTGTATTGTGCTTGAATTGTGACTTGGATCAAGAAGTTATTTAAACATAAGACTTAAGTGGTCTATGCCTTTGTGCTAGAAAGATTTCAGAATAAACTGGATATAGTAAGAAAAGGTGTTGATGTCATGACTTAGTCTCTAAGGAAAGCACTGGCAAAAATCAGGCCTGACCTTGCTAAGTATTTTTGGCATTGCAGCTATAAAAAGGAATCTTTTTTTCAGAGGCACTGCAGGAAGGCATTGCAGTACAGTGAAGCAGTGTATCTTTAATTTAAAACCACTGTGGGAGGTCTCAGTGATACCTTAGTTTTAAATACTAAAGATGGGATGCCAATCATATAATTTAGTACTTTGCTTTGTGAAAAAAAAAAGCCACTGGAAGTTACAAACTGAAGAGAGTTTTGCTCTAAATATTAACTATCTAATGATGGATAGGAAATTCTAAAGGCAAAATAGCATGTGATTGCAACTAGTGATCTTTTCATGTGGTAGACTTAGGCAAATATAAAATATTTGCTGCAAATGTGAATGTATATTTGCATATTCAGAAATTGTCAGGTACTTATTATATGGTTGGAATGGAGACAGTAGCTGAGAATGACAGTTGTTTTGTTGCTATGCTCTGAACCCTTATATGGAAACACTGTAAAGATAACTTGATGGATGCCTTAATTCTTTATAGACAGTGGGGAGGAGGGAAAAGGGGGAAAATTCTAGTGTGCATTTTCAGCTTTGTGTAGTTGGTGACATTAGGTAAAGTAGCCATCGCTCATGATGGAGTCACACTCCTCAGGTTACTAATGTTGCATCACAGCTTATCATTTTTTATCTTCTGATACCCATACTAACTCTCTTTGTTGCACTATTTTCCTGAAAGAACCAACTTCTTCTTAAAACAGGCAAGAAGACACGAATCCAAAGAGAAGTCCTCCAAGAAGCACAAATCTGAAGACCACAATGACAAAGAACATTCTTCTGACAAGGGAAGAGATAGCCTAAATTCATCTGAAAATGGTGAGGATAGACATAAACGCAAAGAGAGGAAGTCATCCAGAGGCAGGAGTCATTCAAGATCCAGGTCTCGTGACAGGTAAGTGTGGTACCTGATGAAGTGCCCTTGCAAAAGCAGTGTTGGGAATTCCTGGGGATTTCTGAAGCACAGCTCAGTTACATTACTGACCTAATGTGATTGCTGCTACTTGGTTGGGGGTGTTTCAGGTTAGTTCTGAGTAAAAGTACAAACTACCTCTTCAGGCTTTATCTAGGTGATCTGTCTCATGTTTATAATTAGTATACAGAGCATAGAAGAGTTATAAATAGCGTGTACTGCATGTTCCCTCTTGTTAGTGACAAGACTGAAAACACACCTTAGCAGTGTCATGGCTTTTTACCTCCTAAATCAAGAGCCTCCCCAGAGACATTGCTGTCCAAACCTCCTCCCATGGTAGGCCAGCCAGCACACCGATGGCAGGAGAATTGCTGGGCTCAGACAGGTTGCTTCCAGTAGAACTTTTCAGCTCAAGGCTGAGGGATGGGTAGCAAGGACCAAGCTTCAGCTAATGGTGTGCTGAGAGACTGGGTATGACTCCCAAACTGAAATTTGGGCATCTCTTCCCTAAGGTAGAGTGGAGAGGGGAGTTTTATTGTCTTGATTTTAAGACTCCTGTATCAGATGAATTCAATTGTGTATTTGTTTGGGGATGCACAATTTAAAGAACTAAAAATTGCTCTGTTGATGAGTGTGATTGATTGTGTAACTGTGTAACTCTATCTGTTGTGCCTGGTGCTAGTGTTCAGTTCCTTCCCCATTTCACCTCCTAACCTTACGACTGTTCCAGGCATGGAACTCTCCCATGTGTGTTTGCAGTCTCCCCACTCTGCCTGGTGCATTTTTCCCCGTGGTGCTGAAGCTGTCTGTAAGTCCTTAGTGGGATCTGGGATGAGGATCCATGTAAGGATTTGGGCCGTGTGTTTCAGGCGCCATCGTAGTAGAAGTCGCGATAGGAAGAAGTCCCGGTCTCGCAGCAGAGAGAGGAAGCGACGCATAAGATCTCGTTCTAGATCAAGATCTAGACACAGACATAGAAGTAGAAGTAAAAGCAGAAGTAGGAGTAGAAGCAGGTAAGTGTAAACTTCTGAATATGCTGAGTGGTGGTGTTTGGGTGAATGTTCTGTGGCGGGCAGATGTGGAGTGATGGGATTGCCACTTATTAGTTACTGTAATTGTTCTGGCTTTTTCTCAGCTGTGTTGATAGAGTGGCTTAAAGACCAGGTAGTTTACATAAAATTATAGAAACACAGCTTAAGTGTCTCACATTCTCAGCTTTTCATAGCATGATTGCTTCTTAGCAATTAGGTATGCTTAACTAATTATCTTGTGAGTACCTCATAAAACTGCTGTGACAGAGCTTTTGACTGATAGAAGGAAAGTAATTTAATATTTTGCATAGTAGTGATTACCAGAGTTCACACCATTTCTGGTTTCTTACACCACAACTTAATTTACTATCTGAAGTAGGATAATTAAATTATGTTTAAGGGGAAAAAAAAATAAGAATAGCATACAACTTACTCATGTGTTTGGTACAAGAGTAGTGTAGCTGGCAAAGCACTACTTTAAAAGTACTTCCCTTTCCGTGTGTGTGTTTTGTAAAAGAGTTTAGTTTCTGATGAGCTACTGACTCCCAGTTAATCCTGATCAGGCTCAGGAAGTTACTAAAAAGTTGTCTGTGAACTAGCACAGTTAGTGTTAAGGTGAATTTTGAGTCAGTCACTATTTCTGATCTGGATGTGCTGTCTTGTGTTAGTAATTAATTATTCCTTTTTGTCAAGTTCAACATGAGACTCACTTTACTTTTTCTGCCTGTCTTGAGTGCTTCCATTTCTTCCTTAAATTCTCTAAGTACAGATGGAAACACTCCAGCTAGTCACATACTGACTTACTGTGGGTCTGTAGGGACAGAGTTGAGATTCTTGCCTCACCTGGGATTTGCTAGAGTTGATGTTTTCAGGAAGTTAATGTTTTCCAGTACTGATAAATCACTCAGTATTTTGGTGTAGAGTTCTGAGTCTATTTATATGTTTCACCTTTGCATTCTCAATGCCTTGTAGGATTTTCTGAGTAAGCTGAAGTATGACTTTATGACCACTAGGTTGTGGTTTTCCCCTTTTGTTTTATATTAAACAAGGAGCTTGAATGCAAATTGGCATCCCTTCAGAGCTCCCAAGAAAGTGCTTCCAGTGTTCCAGTTCATTTAATAGTATTTTCACTGGAGTATTTTAAATTGCATATTTAAAGGCTGTAGAAGTTGTTTGTGACTGCTCAACATTATGATGGATCAGTGGTGAAACTGTTCAGAAGACTTCTTGATGAAGAACTAGTTGAATTACATGGTTTGTGTCATTTTATTTTGGCACGTGCTTCCTACCAGGCTTTGAGCTGGGGTGAGTAGAGCTGGGTCTTCACTTGGTACACAGGTTACTTGTATTTAATGATATTTAAATCCCCTTCAGCATGATGTGTAAGGCTTCAGCTCCCCTTCATTTCCAGTTACTCTAGACATTTTGTGTTTAATGGCTTCATGGAAACTTCACATCCCAGAGTAGTATTTTTGCTTCTGTAGTAGAATTCAGATTACCTAAAACAAAACAGCAAATGTGGGAAATGAGTAAGGGAGCTTAGGAATTTCTTCAGCTGGAAACATGCCTTGTTGGGTAGCAATGGACATCCTGCAAGAATCCCCTCCTTTGAAGATAAGGAAAATACATAAGGCATAAGTCTTAGGATTTGGTTTTTTTTTAACAGTAGCTAAAACAGCAACTTGAGTTCTAGGCTCAGGTGAAACCTTTGGAAAGAAAACTGTGGTGCAAGCCCCATGGAAAGCTCTTCACAAGCCAGATAAACATGATAAGGAGACCTGCACTGTCAAATCTCAGCTGTGAAATGAATTCTCTGGTTCATGAAATGCAGTATTTGTTGTGTTACAGTTCACACGCCATGCCAGAAGCATTTGTGAGTAGTAAGAGCTTGACCTTCTCTTGATGGCTCTTGCATAATCTCAAGCTCACATTTTCAGGTGATCTCTCCTCACTAGCATTTAATCATTTTTTTTTTTTTTTTTTTTTGTGAGTGTGTAGACCTTCCTGGCAGTTCTTTTGTGGCATTGCTCTGATTAAATGCTAGGTGGAAAACATGACACCATCTGCTTGTTTCAAATGGAAATACTGAAATACAAAAGCTCAAATATTTATTTCCTTGATGTTTACCAGTGCAATAAAGCATCAGACCAAAGGCAAGACCAAACTACAGTAGTCAGCACGGGATAAATGAAGGTATCTTTGAAACATGCATTACATCTTATCTCAGGAATGCAGATCTGTCACTTCTCAGTGCTTGAATCTGCATCTTGTCATCTTCTATGAAAAGATAAGTCTCACCTCCTTTGTATTCTACCAGATTTGTCATATAAACAGGGATCTCTTTGTAACTTCAGTCTGGTTTATGGTGTTTGTAGATGCTGCCCAGGTTGCAAACATCAGAAGCAGAATATCTGAATGCCCTTTAAAGTAGCTGTTGCTAAGTTCTCTGTTTCCTTGTTAGCTGTTCTCTCACATGGTTGATAAGAACACCTAAGTATAAGATTGCAGAAGCATCTCTCTGCATCTCAACTTCCTGTTTACAGTAAATCATGGAAAAAATCTGAGTGATAGCACCTGTAATTTAAGATTTGTTGGACACTTCCAGTGTCTGTGACTTCTTTGTTTAAAATGTCAGTATCAGAGGCTTAAATCCTTATCTCTTGTATAGAAATTAATCATTCTGGCAAAGAGAGATAGTGCTACTTGGTATGTGTCTTTTGAGTGGCTGTTGCTTAGGTGGGACTAAATGTGTATGCCATAAGAATGACTTCTGCTTGGGAGGAGGTGGGTAGAAGGTTTCTGAAGGAAAATCGAGCTAAATATTTTGGTGTTTAGCTTAAAAATACATAGTTCTTTCCAGACTGTCAGGCTCCAGATAACACCTGCTTCATAATTCTCTGCACAGTACTGTCCTCCTCAAGAGCAAGCCTGAGAATTCCCATGGTGTAACCAGCTCTCCCATCTGATAGCCTCACTCACCAGTTTCCAAAGCACATTTAGTGAAGAGTATGCAGAGGGGGGAGAAATGGTAATTGCCCTGAGTACTGTTCCAGGCCTCTTCAGAATGCTCTTCTTAACCATAATTAGAGCACTGTGAGGTTTCTGTGGTTTTAAAGCATTCTTGTAACTTCATCCATTCTGCAGTTGACTTCACTGAAAGTTACACAGTATGTTCTATTGTCAGGTTTTAGAATGAAGGTCTCCAGGGGTGGAACTGTTTGCTCTAAACACTGAGGATAAAAGAACACCCAGAATTACACATTCTGTTAAATCCTACAGTTGGAAATCTTGGAGTGTAGCTCTGCAAAGTGTAGCTCTTAACACTGTTGAGGTACAACCTCTGTGAAAGCTGTTCTTGAGAGATCTCTAATCATTAAGCAGTATTGCAGAGATGTGATCACATACTTAATGAAATGCTCAGGGCACTGTGGACCTGCCTTGTTTGAGCAACTCTGTGCTATTTGGTTACAGAGAGAGAAAGAAAAGATTGGAGAAGCCCAGAAGGTTCAGCAGGAGCCACAGCCGGAGCCCGAGCCCCCCGCCCTTTCGGGGCAGAAACACAGCTATGGATGCCCAGGAAGCTTTGGCCAGAAGGTCAGGAATTGTCCCTATTTTAATGACATGTGACATAAATAAGCTGCTGCTGCTGATTTTGAATGTCTAAATGTTGTTTTTTCTCATGGACTTCCTTTTAGACTGGAAAGAGCAAAGAAACTGCAGGAACAGAGAGAGAAAGAAATGGTTGAAAAACAGAAGCAACAGGAAATGGCTGCAGGTAGTCATTGATTATCTTAATTCCTAAACTGTAGTGGGAGTGGAAGGTAGTGCTGAGTGGAACAGACACAGATTCTCTCTCTTTGTAGACTTGGTCTATATATGAGAGCCACAAGTAGAACTAGGAAATGTTTGGAAAACAAAAATAAACTATCTCACAAAAAAACCCTAACAAAACCCCAACTGGAGAACCTCCACAAATACTTTACCAAGTATATAACAAAAGTGCTGTATATTAGGTTGTGTTATATATTAGGCTGGTAAAAATGTTTTTGTGATGGTGCATCATTAAGCAAGAGTTTGGAAGCTGTTACCAGCTCAGGGGTATTGAGAAGCATGAGGTGCATTAGTTTCTCTTGCAGTTCTGTTAGCTAAAACTGATGGGAGACTTGTTTCTTAATTTACAAGTAACATATTTTGTTGTGCATTTGTTACTGGGATATTTTCAACTTACTTCTTATGAAGGGGAGCATGTGGGGGCTTTTGGTTGGTTGGTTGGGGAGAGTTGTATCTGTTTTTGTTTGTTGGTGTTGCTTGGTTTGTCTTTCCCAACAAAGTCTGAACTGTTGCTATTGTCTGATAGCAAGTCCCCTTTCTTCAGCAGCTGCAGCCACAGGAGGGTCTGTGATTAATGTTGCTGCTCTTCTGGCATCGGGAACACAAGTCACTCCTCAGATAGCAATGGCAGCTCAGATGGCAGCACTACAAGCAAAAGCACTAGCAGAGACTGGAATAGCTGTGCCCAGCTATTACAACCCTGCAGCAGTGAATCCAATGAAATTTGCTGAGCAAGAGAAGAAGAGGAAGATGCTTTGGCAAGGCAAAAAGGAAGGGGTAAAGTTGTCCTTTCTGACTTCCATAAAAGCTATTTGCTTTAATGTTGGTTTTTTTTTGTCTTTTGACACTCCATGCTAGTGTGGAAGTGTGTTTGTTACCTTAGATTAACTACCATCATGTGCCTGTTATGTAAGAGGCTCACTGAGCTTCTCACAGACTGTGTCATAAGATGTGAGAAACTGAAACTGGTTCATGTGACATTGATGGGAGGGAAGAAGAAACACAACTGCTGTCCAGGCAGTTCTTCCTGAACTGTGCTATATATTGATTAACTAATGAGCAAACTCATTCCCATCATTGACTTGAAGCATCTGTTGTGACAAGGTTTCCAAACTCATGGCAGTGAGTAAAGGAGACATCTCCCTCTTTAAGTAAAATCCCCTAGAAAGAGGTTCTGGGAGGATGCTGCAGGAATGGCAGACCTGGAAAACCTTCCCTTCTAGCTCTGCTAGCATTACCCAGCAGGCTCCTTTTTACTGCAGTTTTTTTTGTTTGTGATTAAAGGAAATGTACATGAAAAGGTGATACATCTTTGTTTTAACTTCTACAGGATAAATCACAGTCTGCAGAAATATGGGAAAAACTAAATTTTGGAAACAAGGACCAAAATGTCAAGTTCAGAAAACTCATGGGCATTAAGGTAAAGAGTTTTAAATGTCTAATTAATTATCAATTGCAGGATAATTTATTTTTTCTATTTGAAATTGTATATTAGCCAGTAAAGCAGTTAACTACATCAGGTCATAGCAAGTTAAGATCTTTATTTCTCATTAAAGTTCCCAAGCAGCATCTAAACTGAATTCAGTTAAAACCCTAGTATTTAATGTTTCTGGCTACCAAGGCAGCTGTTATGATCCGTAATAAGTGGTGACTTACCAGTATCCTAGTGGAACAAACTAGTATTTTATATAATCAATTGCAGACATTATTTAATGAGTTAGAAACACTAAGGAACTGCATGAAAGCCTCCTGTTGATAGTGAGAAGAAAGCTACACTAGAATTTTCCAACAATAAACCCAGATGCTTGAATTCTTACTGTTTTTTTCAACCAACAAAGCAAAATAGTTGATGTTTTGGACAGCTGCACTGCATGGAACCCCCTTCCTCCCCAGCTAATGCTTGTTTCCCTCTCTCTGGTTCCTAGAGTGAGGACGAAGCCGGCTGTAGCTCTGTGGATGAAGAGAGCTACAAAACACTGAAACAACAGGAAGAAGTTTTCAGAAACCTAGATGCACAGTACGAAATGGCAAGATCACAGACTCACACCCAGAGAGGAATGGGATTGGGGTTCACATCTTCCATGCGAGGAATGGATGCAGTTTGAAAAAAAAATTAAAAAAAAAAGCAGTTTTAAAGTTTGGGACTTATGGAAGGTTCTTGTTCAAATGTTGGGTCCTTGTTCACCAAAAAGCTAGATTCTAGCTTGCATGGGTGTTGCATTGACTTTAATTTATTAAAAAATACAATTTTTTTGTAAATATCAGATCAGTGATACTGGTGTTAGTGTTGTAATCAGGTTATACCCACTTCCATTAAACTTGACAGAACTATAGGACAGTATTTTTTAGTTAAAAGTTCTACTTTTCAAACCAAGCAGCAGATGGGATAAACTCATACATGGATATTTCGTGTCCACTGTCTTGTGTACTTTTGTACTTTAACCTTGTACAGTTATTTCCAATTCTTGAAACATGACAGAAACATTGTGTAGATGTTATTTAGCGTTCTGGGCCAATAGGCACATAATCCAGTGCAAAAAAAACCCAACTGGTTAATAATAAAGACATTTTTTTCTCTAAGGTCTTAAGTTTTGTTTGGGCCAAGCTCTAAGTAGGCTGGTTAAGGGATGGCAGGAAAAGTCAGAACTATTGTTTGTTTTGCTTTGCTTATTTTGGAAGTAGGGCTTTCTTAAAAGAAGAGCAGCAGTATGGAGCATGACTCAGGGCCAGGAATGCTGAACTCCTGTTTGGTTTTGGGTCAGTGTGATACTAACAAATTTAGCAGAGCAGGGATAAACAACTGATATTAGAAGGGAAAGTGTGACAGCTGTTTGGTGGGTTACATAAGCCTCTCTTGAGTACAGGAATGCCTAGAGCTGGGCTGAGTAAAGCACCAGGCAGTGCCTGGCTGAGAGCCTGACTCCTTTCCAGAGCAGAATCTAGTTGGGATGGGGCTTTGCTGCAGCCAGTCGACTGAAAAATAGTCTGCACCCTGCTTGCTCCTGCCTTATTACATATATTTGTGGAACGAAAGGAACTCCCAACACAAGCCCAACAACAACAAAGTCTGGTTCCGTCTTGAGGACCCTCGTCCCTCATGGCAGGGCCGCTCCCGGCGGGCAGTGCGGGGCTGGGAGCGTGGCCTACAACTCCCAGAGCGCCCGGGGAGCCGGGCCGGGGGCTGCCGCCGAGCCGCCCGTGGCCGTTGCATGCCGGGACTTGCGGTTCTCCGGCTCCCGCCGCTGCCGCTGCTTCTTCTGCCCTTTGCCCCCTCGGCGCTCACCCCCCTCCCCGCCCGCCCCAAGCCCCTCCCTTCCTGCTGCGGCTTAAGATGGCGGCAGAGGTGGATTTCGGGGACCGTGAGCTCTTCGAGCAGCTCGAGGAAGAGGACGGGCCCCCGCCGCCGCCTCGCCTCGGCTTCGAGGAGGAGGAGGAGAGATCCGAGAAAGCCGTGGAGGAACTGTATGAGCGGCTGCGGGATCGAGAGGAGACGGTGCGGCAGCTTCGGGCGGAGAATATCCTGACGGGAGAGGCAGGGCCTGCTGCGGGGCGGGCGCGGCGGGGCGTGGGGGGGAAGGAGCCGGGGAACCGCTCCCGCAGCCGGTTCCCTTCCGGGCCAAGCGCGGCCTCTGCGGCTGGAGGGGCTCCGGCAGTTCCCGCCTCCCGGGAACTGGCGTGAGGCCGGGTCTGTGCCTCGGTGGGGGAGGCCCAGTCGCTCTCTGCCTGCAAACCGGGGCCCTGGCGCGTCCTGAAGGGCGAGGAGAGCCGAGCTTGGCGGGGAGGGCGCTGCTTTCCCCGCTAAACAGGCCCTGCGAGCCCGCGGCTCGGGGCCGTGGCTGCTTTAGCCTCAACTCTGGTTTAGTCATCGCTTCAGGGGAAGTTTACCAAGAAAACTTTTCCTTCTCAGAATGTCCAGGTCTGTGGCAGCTTCGCTTTGTTGGGTGAAGCAGGTAGTGGAGTTCTGGAGAGTGCTTGATGCTGGGCTCCTTTGTGTTTTTCGAGGGAATAAAAAAAACCCCTGTACATTCACTTTGAAAATACATTTTTAACACAGCCAGAAATCATTTTAAACTGTTAAGTTGTGACTGGATTCCTAAAGGGTTTTCTGGGCTTGTTGCTACAGCAGAGTGGAACCAGAAATGCTTTTATATCTGTTTTTTTCAATGCATATGTGTCCTAGGGCTGATTTATTTTGTGATAGCTGTAGATATTTAAATAATAGTATAAATCTGACAATTCAGCAGTAGTGTGTATAGTGAATTATGCTATTTTAATTGTCACAGCTAGTCCTCTGGGATGTTTGTTTTTATTTTGTTTTTTTCCACTTTAATGTGTTTCTTCAGCAACAGGTGGATTTGTAAATAATCTTCTGTGCAGCAAGAATGTCTGAAACACCTTTTGTTACTCTGTAGAATTATTTTTAAGTGTTTTCTTGTTAGTTTTCAATCCTTTAATGAATGAAGTTTTGGGTCTGTGCCTCCTGAAGAAAGTTATATTCCTTAACAATAAATTAACATCAGGAACTTCGAAGGAAGCTGAATATCCTGACTCGTCCTAGGTATGTTATTGCTGATTTAAAATACTTTATATGACTTATATGTGTTTGAAACAGAGTTTGTCTGAGGTAACAGCTGCCACATCTTCTAGAAATCTTGTTTCTGTGGCTCTGTCCCTGCTCAGATGTTGGGATTCTAAAATGCTGTTAAATCCTTTTAGATCTGAGTATCAAGAACCTGGTTTGTGTTGATGTAACATTTATTTATGTGTTTGTTTATGAAACTTAGGGGGCTTCATGGAAATGTGTTTTTTTATGAAGTTCAGCAGTGAGAACAAGTACATTGAAATGGTTAAATAAATAAGAGACCTCATAAATAAGACTTTGTAGCAGCTTTCTTGCAGTTGGAGTAAGGCTTCTATAACCTGGTGTTGTTTGGTTTTCTTTCCACCTCACTCCAGGCAACCTAGTGAAACTTGAGCCAAAGTTGAGCCAAACTTAAGCCAAACTTTTCTCTCTGTGGACTACAGACTCTGCTGTGATAAACCAGAGAATGTTTGCAGTAACCACTGTCTGTGTCTCTGTTCTTCTAGTGGAATGGTAGTGGACAACTCCAAACTTGATGGACCTCTCTTACAGATTTTATTTATGAACAATGTAATTTCTAAGTAAGTATTTTCCAAGGAAAACAAATCCTGTCAGGAAATGGGGCTTGTTTGTTTGGATATGTTATCATTTACCCCCAACACTCATGAAACTCAAACTGCTATTCAGACTCACTCCAAGCCCTTGAAGTCACACTTCATTTCATGACAAAAACAGGTATTGTGAATTGAAAGCAACAGACTTCTTGTCTTGTTGCTCATTATCCTTCCTCCCCTTCAAGCTTCACAAGTTGATGATATTGAAGAAAACATACCCATCCTTTGGGCAAATGATAACATGTTCTGTAGTCAATGGTAAATGCTTTAAAATGGAAAAGAAATGAAAATTCTGGTCTATGTTCCAATCTTGCTCATGTTATTCTAACTTCATTGCAGGCAATATCATCAAGAGATTGAAGACTTTGTTTTTAATTTAGTCCAGAAATATGAAGAGCAGAAGAGAGGGGAAAATGAAAAAACACACTTCAATGTTAAGCCACAGGTACTTAAACTGTTCTGAGGTGCTCCTTCCCTTGCAGCTTTCCAGTGGGGGTGTTGAAATTCTATGCTGCTAAATAGCTGAGTTCTAGATGGCTTTTCCTGACCCATAATTAATTCTTTGCCTTTTTATTTTTCCTGCCAGCCCTCCAGTGTTCTTTTGGAAGAGGACTGTAAAACAGCGAGCTCCAATTCTGTTAAAAAAATTAAAGAAGCTTTTAGTGTAAGTTTTTGACTATGTACTCTTCAATGGTAGGTCTGACTCTTCCTTCTACATATTCACTATACACTGCTATTAAAATAAGATCTTGTTAAATTTCACTTATCAGTGTAAATAGCAGATAAGTTCAGCATGTTTTGACTGCATCAATGGAAAAAAAACATTTATACAAGTGTGGGCATGTGTTAGTTGTATATTTTTGCAGAGTGGGGGAGAAAAAAACAAACTGGAAGTATTTCAAGCAGTGTAAATTGATAGAATTGCTACCAATCTGACCTAAATACTGACACGTTTCTGACAATTTTCTGACTTTTTTTCTACAGGTTGTAGGAAGTGTTCTGTATTTTACCAATTTTTGTCTTGATAAACTGGGACAGCCTATATTAAATGAGAATCCACAGCTGACAGAAGGATGGGAAATACCTAAGTATCCTGTTTACTAAAACAAGGGCTTTTTTTCTGTTTGTCAAATCCAAAGAATGCCATTTGGTAAATGGAACTCACATTCTGTTCAGTAGATTGTACATGTCTTTCAAAACCATCTCAGTCATTACAGAAAAGTTTTAATGAGTCATTAATGGCTTTTTTTTACTCAAAACATTAGTACTGTGATAGGATTGGCTTGCTGATTTTTAGAAGGCTTGGGAAGAGTGAATGTTTTATCCCCATAAACATCTGAATTTAGGAATTTCCTGAGCCAGTCTATAAGCAGGTTTGAGATGGCAGCTCATTTCAGATAGGAGCAAGTGTTCACCCTCTATAAAACCTGCTGTTTGGGAGAAGAAAAAGCCATGGCAAACTCAAATATGTTGTGTTTTTTTTTCTTCCAAGTGTGGAAGCCGAAGTGAAAGTCTTGTAAGAGGATCTAATTATGGAATGCTTTTTAACTTGCATCCATTTTATAGTTTCTTTACTGATTATTAAAACCTGTACTTGAAAGGTGGAATTGAATGAAATGTTGGAAAAGGTGCTTATTTAATATTAGAATCCTCCATGACAAAAAGATGTTGTGCAAGAAATGTCACAAGTAATCTCATCTCCCCAGTTTTGCAGTATTGATGCTGCCCCAGAAACTTGTCCTGACTCTTCCACACTTGTTTGTGTAGTGCCTGGTTATCAAGCTTGTAATAATGACCATTTGCTAGTGTTCAAAAAACACTACTTGCATCTGAATGAAACTCTGCACTGTAATTCTGCAGTTGGAAAGCTGTCTGTGTTGCAGTGCATCAAGTCTCTCCTGTTCTCCCAATGCTCTCTGTGCTGTCTCCCAACCTTTGGGTGAGGGAACTAGTTGCCTAACAGGGGAATTCCTTCTAAAAATGCCAAGTTAAGCATGGCTGAAATTTCAAAGTCTGCCAGTTTAGCTTTGATAGTGTTCTTTAAATATGCTTACTGCATATTTTAGAGCTCCTGTAGATGATGTTAAGCCTAAAATAGCACTTAGTTCTGAGCTCAATGGTGTATCAGGTACCATGCTTCTAAATGACTGAAGTACAGCTCTGCAGTAATCCATCTGTTTGACTAATACCTGGCATCTGCCCTTCTTTTTTAAAAGCAACTGGTTTTAAACTGAAAACAGTTGTGCTTCTGGACCTCCTAGTCCTTACCATGCCAGTTTGCTTGCAGCCCTCCTGGCTTCCCCAGTGTTTTGAGACAAATGGGCAGAGCAGCTGACACTCCAGGAGTGGGAGATGATAGGACTTGTCTCCACCTGCTTGAGTAATGAGTCATGTCTTTGAAACTCTACCAAAATATATGAATAAGATTGCTGTGAAGTGCATAAAAATGACTAGCTTGCAACTTCTGCCTATAAACAAGAGGGCTGTAGTTTTAGCAAGTGCTGATAAAGAAAAAAATGGTTATTGGATAGAAACTGGGTAGGAGGAAACAACTTAAGGACAATAGCTTACAGTAGATCCAGTTTTGTAGTCTATACTGTGGACTTCATGTCAAGGACACATCTGTAACTGAAGCCAGAAGGCTCAGTGTTCTACTCAAAGCACTTTTAGGTTTTCACTGATATTTTAAACAAGACTAAAATTTTGCTTCATCCAGTAGCAGTTCCTTATTGAAATCTAAAGATATCAGCAAGTTTTCAGCCAGATTCTCTCCCTAGATGGACAAGAAATACAAGTAAAACCAAAAAGGTTTGTATTCTTCTTAAGTATAAAGTTTTGAGCTGAAAAGTTCAGATGTAAACTGTGATTATTCCCCAGTATGATGAACCCTTGGACATATATGAGCAATATGAGTTTAAATGAAGTAAACCAGTGCTGAGCTTTGCAGTCAGTGGATCTCTCTTGTTTATTGGAATCTTGTTTATTTCTTTAGGAAGGGCCTAAAATCAACATGGAAAAGAAAAATCTGAAGTTTATACTTGGTTCTTGTTGCAGTAGTTTTGTCATCCTTGCACTGCTGTATTATTATTATTCTTATTGTGTTGTAGAAGACTTGTCTGACTTACTTGATAGACTTTTAAGACTGACTCTTTGTTATTAGAGGCCTCAGAGGTTGGAGTGTGTGTGCTGGGGTTACCCTGGACACTGCTTATTGGGTCACCCTTTTGTAGCTACTTCTGATTCCCATCCTAATTTGGTAAAAAAATCAATGTTCAGAAAAGAAATTTGTCTTAAAAACTTATCAGAGATGGGGATTTATCCCCATGTAATGTTGAAAATGCTTGCTGCTGGGGTAGGAATGGAGAAGGAAAATGAAGCTGGTAGCCAGCTGCAGTTCCATTCCAGGTTTTCCTTGTATGGTTTCACAACCTGTGGAACTTGTTCCAACTGTGTACCAGGACTTTCCAAAACAGTGGCCACCCTCTGCTGCTTGTTTCTGCTGGTAACTGATTCTCAGCATTGTAAAAAGAGCTCTGATGATAACAAGCATAAAAATAGAAGTATTACTTCTGAAAAATTATTTTCAGGTTTAATTTCTTGTGCTTTTTTTTTTTTTTAAGCAGGCCAAAACCACACTGTTTCAATTGTGGTTCTGAAGACCATCAAATGAAGGACTGTCCAAAGGTAAAGTAGGCATCAGTAGTCAGAAAATCTGCTGCTCTCCACTAGATGTTTCAGTGAGACTGCTTCATTTAAATAAGAACTTGTGTGCACTGAGGTCAGGATGAACAAATGGCTGATTAGATTCTACTCTTCATATTTACAAAATCTAACACAGGAGATCAGAATGTAAATGGCTTTTGAATGACTTAGTGACTTGAATGTCTCCTTTAATTTACAGAGGGACATTTTCACTTTGAACAGATCAAATCTCTCTAGTTTTCATCACAACTGCAGTTGTATCCCACGGCCATGTGACTAACAATTAAGCATGCTGAGGGCAGGGGGCACCAGGGTTATGTTGGCTCTAGGAGTGCAGAAATTGTGGACAATTCCAGATCTCAGCTTGCCCATTGTATTCTCTTCAAGCCACGCAATGCAGCTCGTATCAATGAGAAGAGAAAGGAGTTCATGGAAGCTTGTGGTGAGGCAAGCAATCAGAATTTTCAGCAGCGTTACCACGCAGAAGAAGTGGAAGAGAGGTTTGGGAAATTTAAACCAGGAGTAATTAGGTATTTTTAATTTATTTTTTCTACCATTAGCTGTTTCACTTATTTTCTGAAATATTTTTTTTTCTGCCTTCGGAGTTGAGCTGTTTCTTTCCAGAGTTCTTTAAGTCCATCTGCTACCCTTAATTATGGCTGAATTATGATCAAAATTCTTTGTTAAATAAAATTTTGCTTAATAATTAGCTTAGAATTTTATTTGCACAATTATTTTTCAAATGAAAACTCATTCTTAGCTTACTAGTCCCTTTTTCATGGCACTAATGCAGGGAGATAAACTCTTTGTTACTCTTTGGCTACTCAAGTGCAAATACATTAGGTTCCTAATAAGCTACAAATGCATGCAGAATTCTGCAATTTTTGAGCTCCTAATGTCCCTTCCTCTCTTTCTCTCTATTCAAAATGTTCTGAAAAATATGGTTGGTAGCAGTTTCCAAAGAAATCACCATGAAATTTAGTCTTGCATTATGTGCCACCCTTCCTGGTGTGGTAGCTACAGTTAAGTCTGTGAATTGAAAGTGATTAATTAAGCTGTTCTCAGCATAGAATTAATTACCTTTAAATGTTGATGTCAATGAGAAATCAAAGTGTTAAAAGTTATCTTGAACATTAGACCTGATTTTGACCTAAAATGGCTGTATCTGGGATTGAGAAGCAACATAGTTTGAGCTAAAAACTAAATTACTCTAACTGAACATTTCATAATTCAACAGGATATTCATAACTTCCTTTTGTCAGAGCTGAACTATGGATTTGACTGGAGGACATTGTGTTTTCTGTTTGTTTTCCTACCTTAGTGGGGAACTCCAGGATGCACTTGGGGTCACAGACAAGAGTCTTCCTCCCTTCATCTATCGCATGCGACAGCTGGGTTATCCTCCAGGCTGGCTCAAGGAGGCTGAAATGGAGCATTCAGGACTTGCACTCTATGATGGGAAAGGTGAGGAGTGTGCTGCTGCAGCCCCAGTTTTCCCTCTGCAGGCTGTTTACTGGCTGCACCTTATTCAGGAGACAAAGGACCTGGTTTGTAAACCTTCATTTCCTTCATGGAAGAATGAGAAAGTTGTGAAATAAGTTTTCTTTTTTAAAGTCATGTCAATACTTCCCTTTTATCTGTCTGTGAGGTGACAATGAAACAAGTTCTGTAGTGATTGGGTTGTGTAGATGAAGTCAGAGTTAGATAACTGACTTACAATAAGAGTAAGACCACCAATAAAGAATGCCTTTCTTGAAATGCAGCTTACCAAGTAATTCACCAGTTTATTACTAAGGACCAACATTTAAGCTGCATCTCAGGACAGCCCTGATGCTGAACTCTGAGGCTGGTAATTCACATGAATACCATGCCATGATACCCAGTTATGTTGCTGAGGAAGCTTCATGTCTGTATCTGATAGATTTGGTCACTGTTACTGCTCTTGTGGGTTACAAAACCTTCTGTCAATTCCAAAAAACAAAACCTATGGATTTTTTTTCAGTGACATCCTTAATTAGCATCAGTAATAATTCTCTTTCATCACAGATGATGGTGGAGCAGAAGATGGAGGATCTTGCCAACCAAAACGCACCACTTACGACATCTCTAAGCTGATAAACTATCCAGGGTTTAATACATCCACTCCAAGTGGGATCCCAGATGTAAGTGGCTGTCCTCTGCCTTCTGGACAACATGCTGAGTACCACTTATTTCTTTTAACCAAGTTTAACATTTTGTGTTCTGCATCTGAAAATGTTCTTTCACCAAGCACTCAGTTATAAGCATCTGGTTTGGGGCTGGGGACTGCTGAGGTGCCTGGTGTGGTGTGTTGAAGAGTAGTTGCTATGGAATGGTTAACCAGACAGTTTGTAAAGGTGGTGATTTTTAATTCTTATTCCTACTACCCAGTCATCAGTTGTCTGTGCTCCCTGGCCAGAGTACTTGGGTTTGCCAGAAGCTCCTACTAAAGGTCTGTTTGCTGTGATAGATGAGGCTTTTGGTGAGAACCTGAATTCATCTTGGCTTATTAATCTCTCAGTGTTTAGTTTTACTGTTCTGCTCATATCAACCATACCCAACACTTTTTTTTTTTGCAGGAATGGCAGATGTTTGGTTCCATCCCCATGCAGCCATCTCAGCAGAAGGATGTCTTTGCTCACTACCTGTCTAATTTTCATGCGGTAAATATCTCAATATTTACAAGAAAACTTGTCTGTTGGTTAGTGTAGCTAAGATGATTTCTTGTTTCCATCTTCTTTTTTTTGTACAAGGGGATAGACTTTCTTGTTGACACTACCAAGTGTGACATGCTGATGCTGTTCTTTTCTCTCCTAACAGAGAGCTTCATGTTTCGAGTAAATTCCCTTATTTCAGTTAACAGGAGCAGATCCCAGTTGTGCAATATTTTATAGAACTGTGAAAAAAATGTTGCTGCAAACTTTTACAGCTTAATGGTCTTAGTTCCAGACTTCCCCAAATGAAAAATCTTTCTTGCCAGTCACATTTTACAGTAATGTTAATAGAATAACTTGAGAAAACACATGGTAGTTCTGTATCATTCCTGGGTATTCTCCATTGTGACTCCAGCCAAGTGTTGCCTGCTGCAGAATGCAGATGTTCTGCTCTCAGTCCCACAGTGTAATCCTATATGGAATGAAACAGGAAATTCTAAGCCTGACAAGAAGGAATGTGAAATACTTAAGTTGTGATGGTCTCATAACATCTTGGTGTCCAGATGGAAACTTGGTTTTAATCCTGTGTTAGGAATGCAGTCAGTGTTTTCTATCACTTAAACCTGAACAGCATTCCAGTTCTGTTCAGTTGCATTAAATCTCTCTAATTTCAATGTCCAATTTACACAAATGGTTGTATAGATAGGAAATTGCTTTGAATGTGTTCTTACAACTGGAAATGTTAAATGTACAATTTAATACTGTTTTCCTTTGTTTTTCCTGGATAATTTCTTTCCAGCCAAATCCAAAATCTAGCAATAAAAGAGCTGCATCTCAGTCAAGATCTCATCATTCCAAACGACTAAAAGAAGACAATTTGGAGGTACCAGCAGCTGACATGGACATAGATTCTGGTATAGTTATTCTGCAGGTTTTTTTCTACTTTGAATTTTTATTTTCCAAATAACTTGCTCTGAATGGAAACATCTGTGTTCACAAAGAGAAACCAGTGTGTTAGTATTGATTATGGTGCTAATGAATGTAACTGCTAACATAGTCTGGCAGTGCCCTACTGTAGCTGCATTCCCAGCATTCCCAGGTGCTGTAGTTGTTCTGCCTTCCAGTACCAAGCAGGAGGTTTCAGGTGTACTCAGAATAACTGGAATGTTATGTTACTAATCAGATCTCTGGACTTCAGGTGTAGCCTGAAGAAACTGCTGTTACAAAGACCTCCAAATTCTTCAATATTTAGATGAAATAACGTAGGAAACCACAAGCTCACAACTGTTTAATTGTTTAATTAAAATTAGTCAAATTCACAGGAGGGACTTAGTGTTGTTTAGATGTTCCAATGGCTGGAGGAACTTCTGGCTTTTTTGGATTTCCTATGAAGAAATCCTTCAGTGTGTCTCAGTGTGGAATAAGTTCATTCTCAATACCTTCAAGAGCATTCATTATTGGTTTTTTTCCTGGGGAGACTAGCAGAGTTAAAATCCCCAGAACACAGTTTCAGTGGATAGTAAAACCTTCAAAAAACTTGTTCCTAGTTCAGCTGAAAACCAAGGATGAGAAAACGTAAGTCTGCTAGTAAATCAGAACTTTTGACACTTTGAATCTTGTCCTGGGCAGATGTCAGATTCTAAGAGATGTTTTTCTACCTATTTCTAGATCTGGAAGCATCACAAAGATCTCGAACTCCAAACAGTGTCCAGTTCCAGCCTCCACTGCCCCCTGGACGTCCATCGACGTCGACTCCTCCCCCTTTACCACGAGGAACACCTCCCCAGAACCTCACACCCCCTCAACCTTCAACACCTACCCACCCTCCTCTTCCCAAGACCACTCCAGCCTTCAATTCTTCTGGAGATGCTTCTCAGAGAAAGCCAACAGACCCAGTTATGTATGAGGATACCCTGAGCCTGGAGGAGCTGGAGGAGCAGCAGCGACTGATCTGGGCAGCGCTGGCTCAGACAGAAAGCACCAACAGTGATCCTGATGTTCCTGTGGATACCCCTGGAACTGGAAATTCTGTCACTTCATCACCATGTAGGAACGAAGTAGATCTTGTTGCAGAGGTAAAACCATCTGATAAAGTGGAAATGGAGGTTTCTGGCATCGATGAACAGATAGCAGAAAATGCCCATTCTCCACCTAGTCCTGATCCAGCAGATAGTTTACTCCTAGAGGAAAATCCTGATCCTGCGGGTGCTGAAGGCTTGCTGGGTAACACCACTGCTGCTCCCAACCCCGAGGTGAACAATGAGAACACAGCTGGCAGTGAAGTGATGGCAAACACTGAATCATCTACAAAGAACTGCAGCTTTGTGCCTGACATGAGCAAGTTTGCAGAAGGCATCACACCCTTTGAGTTTGAAAACATGGCAGAATCCACGGGGGTTTATCTACGAATAAGAAGCGTCTTAAAAAATTCCCCAAGAAACCAACAAAAGAAAAAGACTTCATCTTAACTGAGCTTCCTGTGATTCATTACATCCAAATCCATCCTTCCTTATCTCTCCTCCTCCAGTTTGACAAACTTGGGATACACCTTCCACGTCCTTTTGTGGGAAAGGGAAGATCCTGACAAGTACAGATCTGCCCCGTTCTTCCTCGGGACTCAAGTCAGTGCAGAGCTTCCATGTTGACCAGGCCCACCAACGTGGCATGAAAACACAGGAATTTTCCCAGGTTGCTTCCTTCCACTAAGGAAAACCAGGACTGTTGGATTTCTTAAGAGCAATTTACTTGCCAATACACAAAACTCTCTAAGAGGAATTTGTGTTTTGCTGTTCATTATTTTGGCTAAGGTTTATATTGTCCTTGAGTTCCAGTTGGATTGGTGAATTTTTTTAATACCTGTCCTTTGTACAATAATCTAGACTTTATACATTTTGCTAATTATCCTGTAGATAAGTTTAATATATTCGGAATGTTTTTAATAAAAGGTCTAACGTTAAAATGTCCCACGTAAAAATCCTGGCAATTGGATGAAAATAATCAGGGATTTACCAGCATTATCTTCACCATTTCAGATATTTTTATAAATTATTTATGTGGGTCGGTTTTAATTACCACTGTATCTTTTGTAACTTCACCCTTCATGTAAACTTGCTGTACATACCTGTTCGTTGTTGTGTACAGAGGTTTAATAAATGAGCTTTTATAGAAATTTTTGGTTATTTTTTTTTAATTGGAATCCTAAGCCATCAAACTGCTGATTTTTTTTTTTTAAATTAGCTGCTAAACATAAGTAGAAAAACAACCTGATTCAAATGTGGATGAATAACATCTTTTGGGGAAGGGTCACCACTATTGGGTTCAGATTTTCAGCATCAAGAAGATGCTGAAAATTATTCTAGCTATTTAAACAGAACTTTGCCATACTGTGCAGCTGTCAGAATATGAAGAGTTAGTTGCCCTTGAGAGCTTAAAATTGTATTGATGAATTGTTGTAATGCTTTTTCCTTTCTTTTCATTGTCTTCAGAGGCATCTGCAGGTGGAATGACTGTGCGTTGTGTGCAGTGCCAGCAGAGGGAGTACTGGGTTGGCTTGACAGGATTCCTAGGAGCTGGTAATGTGTTTGTCCTTCTATAAATGCAGGGAAAAAGCCTTCCTAGCCAAGGGAGCTGTATAGAAAACCAGAGTATTTCCAACTACCTGAGAAAAGGCTTGTGAAGGGTGGATGAAAAAGGTGGTTTTGTTAAGATCAGTGACTGAACTTTAAAATTCTCATCTCTGCAGATTTCCTACAGACAATATATGATGAAATCACACTCTAAGAGAACCTCAGGCTTTGTGTAGTTAAAGCTTTATATTTATTTACCCCCCACCTTTTTTTTTTTTCCCCTAAACTTTACAGGAAAGGAAAACCAAACTATCTTATGTGTGACCTGCTTATCTTTTGAGAGGCTGAAAAACCTTTTTGCAGCATACACCAGCTCAGCTTATCTTGTTGCACCTGGTAAGCAGTGGTCAAGGGAACTGCTCATTGTATGTGCTAAAATGAAAACCTGCATGCTTTTTTGTTTGGTTGATTTGAGTTGTTTTGTTCTGGTTTGGTTTTTTGTTTTGTGGTTTTTGGTTAGTTGGTTTCTTTTTGTTTGTTTGGTTTGGATTTCTTTGTATTTTATAGCAGGATTAGTTTTACTTTCTGTAACAGGAATGGATAATGAAATAATATGGTACTTCCAGTTTCTCCATGCTCTGTGAAGCCACCCCTGTTGGGAAGCACCCAGAGAGAGACCTTGTACTTTCTCTATCCCTCCTCCTCCTCCTGGGAGTTCCAGGCAAGTAATGTCAGCTTACACAAGCTGCTGCCTGCTGCTCCAGTCACGTGTGGTGCAGGGCATGAGGTAATGATTTCAACACACCTTTTGGGTGTGTTCATGTGCTCATATTTTAAACATGCAGCTCCCTCTCCACACTTTGGAAGATCTGTTTTGGGTTTTTTTTTTTATAACTTTCATGAAATGCTGCTGCTTTAGTAGATAGTGCAGCCTAAATTAGAGCCCTTGTGTGCTTCTGCCTTGCTTATAGAAGCTGCAAGAAGAAAGTAATCTGCATATTCTTAGCACCCTTTAGTGCTCTGTAGGTTCACAATAAATAAGAAAATCACCCTTTCACTAACTGGTCAGAATTGAGAAATCTTAGATTTTTTTCATACTCCCTGATTTATACTGAAGGAATAAGAAATCTTCTTCCTTTTTTTTTTTTTCTTATTCTATCCATCTTAAACATCTGTAGCTAGTTAATTTCCAGTCTGAGGCTTCCAAAATCTAACCCCTTTTTTACTAATGGTCTGTATAAACCGTATCTTAAACCAGAAAACATCCCCTGTTAGCCTAAAAATGTTTTTCCTTGCCTGGTAAAGCAAAACATAGCTGGGAATAGAATAATTTCAATTGTTATTCTTTTGCTTTCCAAAAGTTAAACAAAAATAAGATTTTTGAATGCATACATTTTGATCTGAGAAGAGCAGAGGACCTGTTGCAGGGATTGAATCATTTTTTGTTTTTAACTTGTAGTAATTAATGGAAAATAATGATAATCCTACAAAATATTGGGTACTTGGAGGTGTTTTTTAAGTTGCTCTTTTAACTTGTCCCTTCTGTGGAGGTGGTGCCCACTATGGACAGTGCTCTGAGAAGACTGAGCACAACCAGTAAGCAAAACTGCTGTAAGACATGGAGTTAACTAGGGATGGGGAGTAATCCCTTGCTGTTTCCTGTGCTGAGGAATGAATTCATTTTGATCTCTTAGCTGTTTATCCATCTACACTGTTCCTGTCAAGTGCCAGATAGTGTTGCTGCACTGAAATGCCTGTAATTATGGTTTTTTTTTCAATCTGCCAGGTGTAACTACTCCAGTGGCTTCTTGTACAGTGAAAATTGCAATCAGATCACACTGCAGGGTCTGAGAAGAAGCTGAATAGCAAAGTATTTCTGGTACTTTTATGCCATGTTCCCATGGTGATGGGTGTGGCATAATAACCTAGATTAGAGTTTACTTAGAGGAATGAGTAATGACATTTGTGACGAGGTGGGTACAGGGTGAGCAGGCGTCGCTCAGATTTTCCCACAGATTCCTGTTGGCATAGCACTTGTGTTTGTTTACAGCATCTGGAACAGCTCAAGGGAGCTAAAAATGCTTTTGCCCATCTCAAAATACCTCATCTGTGCAAAATATTCAAGGTACCAGTCAGCTGGCTGGTTGCCTTTTAAAAAGCTGTTACCTTAAAGGTTTATAACCTCGTTCACAGTGTATAAAACATCATGAAAAAATAAAGGGCTGAGTTTCTAGAAAGATACCTTTTTTTACTGAAACTCTAAGTCAGGATAGCTGAGAACAAGTAAAATGAAGAGGAGGAAAAAGCTCCAATGTAATTAAAGTGTTTCCAGTGCCTGGGTAGTTGCCATGGAACTCTGTAGTAGCTGGATGTTGTGACACGACTGTGCTGCCTCTGGTAAGTCAAACACCACAGCAGATTGATGCTGTTCCTAAAAACACCTTGCAGAGTTGTGCTTACATTGTTTTGGGGGTGGGAGGGGATGAGTCTGAGGTAGGAACTGGTTGAGATCCTGAGAGTTTATAAACAGGATGGATTTAATCACATGGTAATTAATGTGTGACAACCGGACGCTTCCTAAACTTTAGTTAACTACAAGCAACAAAAATTTGACACCAGGTTTTTACAATGTGTATTTAGCTGAATAAAAATTGCTTCACCCTTTCTTTAGAACTCAGCAGTCTCAACAGGAGCAAAAGAAACTCTCATGCTTTGCTTCTCTGCAGGTGAGAATTCAGCTTTGGTTGGTATTTACATAGGCAATAGAATGATTTGCATAGTCCATCTCTTTAGTAGACTATGGTTTCTCAGCTGGGCAATGAAACATCAAGAAGAACATTATTGCTAAATTAAGTACCTTGTTTAAACAAGCATGCAGAAAGAACTCCTTTAAATCCTGGTTAAATACTATTTTCCATGGTTTTATCCACGTTGAGTAGAACAAATAATGAGAAATCAGATGAAAGCTGCTCTTGTGTAGAACACCATCAAAGAGCAGGAACTTGCAGGGCTTTTTTCTTGTGCTCTACCAGCTCTGCAGTATTTTTTTAATTTGAAACTATTGCAGAGATAATAATGAAGGGTAGAAGGGCAGTTTTTCATTTAGCATAATCTATCACTCAAAGACTGCCAGTTTTAGAGGCAGAAATTGAAAGCCAAAATAATAAAGAGAAAGCACGAGGCTTCAGGACACAAAATCTCCTTAGGATCAGTGTGGCTGTAAATAGATGAGCAAAATGTACCACTGGGGTTAAAAGGGGAGGGGGAATCCTCCAGAAATGGTTACAGAAAAGAATTGTGTGGATTTCTGGGCTGGGATTTTGGAAGCAGCACTTTTATGATTTAAAAAAACCCAAACAAACAAGTTTGTTTGTTGGTTTTTTTCCTGAGGCAGGTGTGACCATCTGCTCTGTACAGGAATTGCCAATGTACATATTGAAGAGATCACTTAGAGGGGGAAAAAAAGATCCTCTACTCAAAATCTTTGTACTTTTGTGGATATCTCCCCCTGAATGTAAAAGTGGGTCTCTGAAGTCCCTTAAATGCAGTTCTGAAAGAACATTTTAGCTTTTCTGAAAGGAATATTGGGATCCTTCACAATCTGAAAAGGGCAGAAACAATTTCAACCAGTCTTCCCACATTATTGAAGAGAACAATTTTCATTCTAAAGCAAGCTTTATATACTTGTGGCCAGGATGCCAGTAGTTATGTCAGCATCCTGAATTTCCCCAGAGCATCCAGCAATTCCTGTTTTTGTAGAGTTATTAAAATGTCTGTATATTATGTGTTGACTGATCTGATGGTGAAGTTCAGAAGAGAGCCACAAGGACTGGAATCAGAGATGTTCTGACTTTGAATCATATTTAGTCCTTGATAGGAACAGGATTTAGAGTACCAGCATCTTTTTTTCTTCTTTTTTTTTTTTTGCTAGTGATTGCTACAAATTGAGTGTGAACACACCAGCTGTTACCACATGATCAGCCTGCATGATCTCCAGCTAAGTGCACACTGGCACACTGAAGCTAAGCCAACCATTTCTAATTGGGATGACCTTAAGTTACAGTTCTAAAGCCACTTTTCCAAGGTGAAGCCTCAAACTGGTTGAATGATGGGTAAGTAACTCCCTTGTTTCCTACAGGATTACTTTGATCTTGAAGCTGTGGTGCTGTTCACTAAGAAATTCCATGAAAAACCAAAGTCCCATTTTTTGATCTAAGTGACATCATTTTCAATTCTTGCTTTAGTAACAGGATGTTTTTCACTTAGCAGTGAAGAAAACTTTTCATTGGAGCTGCATTCCATCTGTTCCTTGACCACTGTTACTTATTGCCTGTGCTTTTATTGCAGGCTCTTCCTTTCCATCTCCAGTAGGAACCTGCTGTGCTCTCTACCAAATACATCACTGCTTAGGAAAACTTTGTGTTGTGTATTGAACTCCAGACTTGGAAATCTTCCTACATAGTAACAAATTAACTTTTGAGACAAAAGAAATCAGGCTGATGAAGAGAAAAAATAGGGAAACCAGTACATTTAGAGGGAAACACACTTTATTTTGGCATCACATCACTTCAGCTCTTACATCTATACTAGAAACAAGCAGCAAGGTTCCCAGCTGGAGCTCTCGAGCCAGCAGATGTTTTGGGCAAGTGTTCTTTAAAGTTCTCTAGTTTTTCACATTAATTGTAATTCTTACAGCAAGAAAAGGACTTTACAGGCCCTATAACTAGGGGCTGTAGGGTCCCTTTTTTTGCTTGAAGCAATTACTTGCTGGCTCCCTGCTCCTAAACAATCTAATATTTAAATCCTAAAGTCCTTATTCAGCCAAACTTTCATGGAATTCTGCAGGGAGAAAGAAAGGTGGCTGTAGATGGATTCCATATCTGTTGCAACATCTACTGGCCATGGTAAGAGATTCTATTAACGTTTAGGAATTGAAATTCTAACTAACATTGCTAATTGCTGATCTAGTTGAAAGCTATTATCCGGAGGACTGCGTCACACCATTTTGTGCTTTACCATGGTGGATTAATGCCAAAGAATGAAGCCAAAATGAAACACAAATTGCAATCAGTCTCCAGCCAGGGAACTGCTTTCTCATCACCCTTTTGTTCGAATGGCATCATGCAGAAACTAAATGATCTATGAGACTGCAAACCAAGGTTTGCTTTGTGATGAATTCAGCGGTTATGGGCCACTGCTGCCTGGGCTCTGCTGCCTATTTAGAAGAGGTAAAGAAGCAGAGCTGGGTGATTCAGCCTTGAAAACGGGTATTAAATGGTTGATGAGGATGTCGAAGCTGCTGCTACAGCTGTTTAAACTTTAGGAACTGCATAATGCCAGCTTCCAATGCGGTGCTTCGACAACACAATGAGAATTAAAATATTCAGTACTTTAGAGAGAAGGAATAATAAATCGCTGTCCATCAGGACAAAAGGAAAATGGAGAAAAGAAGCAGGCACTAAAGTTACCCAGCCGTTAAGAGCTCTGTGCTTCGTACCTCCCTGTCTCCCCCTCCCATTCCCACCCTCCTGCTGCCGCAGCGCCTTCCCCAAGGTGCTCGGGCCCCCTCTCCCACCCACCCCATCCACCCGAGCCCAGCCCGCGTTCCGCCGGCTCCTCGCCGCTTGCCGGGCCGGGCGGCTTCCCCCGGAGCCCGCCCTCCGCACCGGCCGGGCTGGGCTGAGCCGCTCCTTCCCCTTCTCCCCGGGCACCCCTCGGGGCGAACAAAGCGGGGCGGGCCGGGAGGCGGCGGGGGGGAGACAAAGGGAGAAGGAGGCGAAGGGAGAAGGCGGCGGGGGAGCGGGAGCGAGGCCGGGGCGCGCAGGGAGGCGCGGTTCCCGCTGCTGCAGTCTCCGCCTCGCGGTGCCGCGGCTCCGACCGGCCTCAGACGTTGCCTGCCCGCCCCGCCCCCTGCGAGCCGGGGAGGCGCCGCTGCCGCTGCAGAAGGGGAGGCGGAGGAGGAGGCGGTGGCAGCGGCAGGAGCTGCGGCCGGCGCTGGCGGCGGCCGGGGAAGGCGGCGGCGGCGGCGTGGAGCCGAAGGCGGCAACGGTGAGGCCGCTTTGGGGGGAACGAGCGCTGGCGGTGCCGCCGGGCTGGCGATGGCGTCGCCCGAGGGCGGGGGGGAACCGCCGGCCGCCTCCCGCCTTGGGGCCTCCGCTTCCCGTCCGGGCGCCTTGGCGGGTGCCGCGCTGTGCCCCGCGCTCGGGCCCGCGGCGGAGGCGGCGCTGCCGGCGGTGAGGCTGGGAGGGGGCGGGGGGGGGGGGGGGGCGGAGGGGGCTGGACGGCGCTAGGGGACCTGGAGGCGAAGGGNGCTTCCCTCCCGCTCCTGCCGCCGCTGTGGCCGCGCTCGGACGGGGCCGGTTCCGAGCCGTGCTCTGGGCATCTCAGCTGGGCCGGGGGGTCTCCCCGGTGGCTCGTCTCCCACCTCGCAGAGCCTTGGGTGGGCGGCTTCGTGGTTCTCGACTTGGGACACGAGGGTTTTGAATTCACTCTCTGGCCGAGGAGCGGTAGCGCTGCGCTGAGTTCTCGCTGCCTTCAGAGGGTGATGCTGCTGGAAGGGGCCTCACCGCCAATCACGCTGAATGCTGACGGCACTTCCAGGCACTCAGATGCCGATGTGTTACCGATTAATAACCTGGCTTATCATTGACCTTGGTTTCTTTTTGATTCGACGTCTGCCGGTGTCGTTTGCAAAGCCTCTGATTCGCAGGTGAGCTGCTCTCGTATCTCCCCAGGGAGCTCAGCCAGAGTTTGTGGCCATCCTTAGACCTGAGGGATCCCCAGCAAAGGCTTTGCTCAGGGCCCTGCTTCTTTTCCACTATCTCCCCGGTGCTGCTACCTGAGGCAGTGTTCTCTGCTCTGTGCAGCAGCTGCCATGGGCCACAAGGTAATTGTTGCTGTTGCTCCCATGTTAATGCAGCTCCTGCTGCATTGAAATCAGGAGGCAGTTTTCCCTTTCATTATAACCTCGTGGTGTATGTGTTTAAAATAAGTCAACACCACCAAAAAATCTCTTCCTAAACATAGCAAGGGGAAGAAAATGTAGTCTGGGTCTCTCTATATTCTTGGTTAAAAATAATGACTGTGAAATGAATTTTTTTCCTCCCCACCCCTTCCCCCAGTGGGTAGGGTTTTGTGGAAGCTCACAGGTTGCCTTCAGATCTTTGAGCAGAAAGATATTAAAACATGATATCTGTATTAATGTGTGGGAAGAAGGAAGAGGGAGAAAAAGAGGAAACGCCTCAATGTCTGCTGCTTTGTGAATGGTTTTATTTAAAGAATAGAAATACCCATCTAATTCAGAAACTGAGAGTGTCAGAGACAGATTTTTCTGAAGTGTGTCTATGTGCACCTGCTCCAGTGTGTAATAAGAGAGCAAATTAGATACTGCAGAGGAAAAGTAAATAACACCCCACCAGCAGCATGCCAAAGGAATTTATAACTGTTCAGGTATAAAAATTCTTAATTTATATACTGGATGTGAAATAGCCTAAAAGTGTGCAGGTGATGATTAGTTCTTGGTTTAAAATAATGAGTTTTTTTTATGTATGTGTATTTGTCATCTTCATTCCAGTCCTTCTGTGTGCCACAAGATTTTTCTCTCAGTGCTGAAGTGCACTAAAGCTTTGTGTGTACTGAAGGGTGAGGGATGTGGCCGAAGCAGAAAAGCTTGGAATGTGACCTCGAATGTCCCTACCTTTAGGGATCAAGAGGGAGATTTTATTTGATAAAAAAAAAATAGATGTTATATCATTTAGAGGGTTTGTTTTAGATTAAATTCTCAGCTTTCTGGGGAGGAGCAGAACACCAGCAGTCTGCTATCTGCACCACAGAGATGGACAGTAGGGGAACAACAATCTCTTTGCTCAAGTGATGCTGTAGGAAGGAGCAGTGCCTGCACCTGCTGATTGCTGTGACTTGCTCCAGCTCCTGTGGCTTTCCTGCCTGAGCTCTGTGTGTTCACCATCTTCTGAATGAGAATATCCAGGACAGCCTTTATTTACATAGCTTGGATGGATGGGCTAATTCCTTTAGCATTCCTCCCTTTATTCTTTTAGCCCCGTGAAAAGTTTTTCTTGGGAGTGACTGAGAATATTTCCAAAGAAGCAGAAAGCTCCCTCTTGCCAATATCTTTTTTTTTTTTTTTTTTTTTTTTTTTTTTTTTTTTTTTTTTTTTTTTTTCTAAGCTGCTTTTCTTTCCCTCTCTAAACCACTGGGGTCAGATGTTAACTCTGTATGTTGAATGCAAGTTTTCTAGTGTTTGAACGTGAGGCCCATGAATGAATGCAGCACTTGTTTCATCTCTTGGCATTCCTCAGGGGACTGCTGGCTCCTCTGAAAATCCTTATTGCACTGGCATGGTTTAGAAGTGCCTCGGATGGATGGTGTTTTGTTATTTAATGAAAGGCAATTATATACTGCCTGAGCTGTCATCTCAGCTGCCCTCAGCCTAGAGGCCACTTTCTGCTGGAGCAACCCTTTTCCTCCTGAGCAGCAGAACTGAGCCCAGCTCTGCCAGCAGAGTGGTCCCTGGTGGTTTCAAGCATCTAAGGTGCCTGTCCTCAGTGCCTTTATCTTTGCAGAGTCATGTTGCCCCTGCATGACCTGGACTAGTGCAGGTGAAATACCCTTAGAAATACCCCCCAAAGCTGGTGTCTGGCTCATGGCCTCTGGAAAGCTGGAAAGGGTTTAGGAAATTTATCTAAGAACAGACTGCACAAGTTTTCTGCCTTAGCACCCTCTGTGTTCCACCTGGAATGTCTCCTCAAGTGCTCAGAAGACTCCTGGGTGAATAGCATGCTTTAAATTATGACTTGTCTTCACTCTGCTGTTTTGAGGAGAAACACCATTAATAAAAAGCTGGGAAGTTTTCCTGATCTTTTTAATCTTACTACCTATATTTTTCACTTATTTGGAGGAGCAAAGAGCAAATCATGGTATTAGGTAGTTGGCTTATCTGAGGCTCTCATTCTGCTTCTCTGCTTGACAGTGGCATCCACTCAATCACAGCAATAATTATCTGAGTCCTGTGTTTGTAACCCTGTGTTGTTCTCTGCCAGCCGGGTAGCAGTCATGGTGCTAATTTAAAAGGCTAAGAACATGGAGAGCTAAAAACAGAGTGCTGACTGGAGCTTTTCAAAGAGTGCTAAACAGTTGCAGTTTCACCCAAGTCTATCAAAATTAACTTCTTGCCATGAAAAGCAGCATTTTCCTTTCAGCTGCTTTAGTTGTAATTGTATTGGGGAGAAATCCCGTGTCTTTGCTTATGTGCCTTTGCTTCTGAGGCTGGCAGGAGGTGATGTTTTCCTGCTCAAGCTTTCATTTAAACTTTAAATCCCCAATAACTTCGACTTGATCCTCTGATATTCCAGAATCACAACTGTTATTGTGGACTGAGTGCACTTACTGAGCTGGTTGGAGCTCATTTTCATCAGAAGTTGGTGTGAACAGTCAAACAACTGTCTCTTCTTCTTAAAAAAAACCAGAGTTTAGGGGCAAGGCAAGAATTTCCTTGGGGAAAAAAAAATAAATAAGAAAAGTAGTAAGTATTGAGCTTACCAGAAAAGGGCTCAGTTATTTACTTCTTGAGGTGAAAACTTTTCTCTGCTTCTCAGTCCTTGACTCATTCTGTGGAGAATGATGTGTGCTCAGGAGGATCATGTGCTTTCTGATCTTTTAATAGACTATAGCAGTGACATTTTTATAATGCAAGTGTGCAGCAGCAACTTGAGGTGTTAGAATTTGCAGTGTATTTTCTGCAACTTTTTTTTTTCTGAAGCTTTTTAACAGCTCTTATTAATTAAGGTGGGATTTGTTAAAAAATGACCAGACTCTTTAGAAATAGCAACGTAGCTTGAGAAAAAAAATACTCAGAATATTGCTAGCCCAAAATCACAGTCACAGAAACCCTCTCTTAGTCAGTAGTCTCATTCTTAGTGTTTCAATGGTATTTTTGAAGTTGGAGAAAGCCAAGAGCTATTTCTGGGGCTGTCCTTATCCTGTGGTGTGATGGTGCTGATAGTGGGCTGGGTGATGACAAGGCAGAGTGTTTGTGTTACCCTGCTGGGGCTCTTCAGAGTATCCTCTGGGTGCCTTTCCCTCACCAAACACACTGGTTCTTTCAGACAGAGCAGTATTTATCTCACCAAATTCCCCCCTGCCATCGAGTTCTGAAAGAGATTTCAGGATCTCTGGTGGGGATGTGATCCAGTTTCAGATGTGATCCAGTTTCAGCTGTCAGCTGCTCTTTGTTTGGGGGTCTGTTCATCAGATCAGAGGAGCTGTGTCATACCACTGGGCAAACTTCCCAACTCACTGCAAGCTTTTGGGGTTGGATTTTGATGGTGGCAAAAGAAAACTGTTGTTTTGGGTTAGACTGAAGTCCTCCTGAAACCTGCACACCACAGTATTTCCCAGAGTGATCCTGAAGGCACTTCAGGAGGATTGCTTTCATTCCTGTAGTTTAATAGGTTTAGTTCAAATAAACAGACACTTTTACATTAGGAGCACAGTATAAGAAAATGAGGATTTTGGCTTTTCTAGGATATTTCCCTTTGTGAAGGGTCTGCCTCTCTAGAATTAGTGTGATGCTTTCATTTGAGTGGGCTGGGATGAGCTGCAGTCCTAAGAGTGATCCTGTATAAACTAGGGGACATTATTGCTTATTATTCAGTTACTTCCTACACCAGAATTTGCAAACCACAGAAGCTGAGAGAAAGCTCTGAATCCCTTTTATTTATTTTTTTTTCCACCAGATCAGCTGAGTTTTAAATGCAGAATTCTTTCCCTTTAAAAGTGAGATCAAAACACTGGTTTGATAGGCACCTACCAGCCTGTGTATTTGGATCCTGGCAGCAAGCAGAGCATCTAGGAAGCCAAACAGATATGATGTGATGGCACTTGGTGTGGTAAACACTGAATTAAATGCTGCATATTGTTTTGGTGTCATTTTTGGTGAGGTACCTGAAGGGTATATTCAAATCATCATATCACTTGATTAATTGACATCAAAATCAGCAGTTTCTGGGACACAAAACTGAAATCATGTTTTTAAATGCTCCCTTTCTTCTAATTGCCATGTGTTGAATGGATAATCAGATGTGCACTCAAATGCCAACCCTTAGTCTATTGAAAAATTCCCAATTCTGTGTATTTTCTGCTTTATGTATAAATTCTTCCCTCAATTCTAATTCATCTGAACTTAACTGATATCTGAAGATGCCTCTGTAATCCCCCAGCCTGTAATGACTGAACAGTGCAGTGCCATTCTTGAGCAACATTCAGATAATCAATTTGATTTAGCAGGGGCTGCTGCAGAAGCTGTTACATCAGTACCATAATAATTTGCTGTTTGTGACCTGCTTTGTTAACAAATGCCTACAGTGCTTTCTGGCTTGGTTCAGCCTGAACTTGCTACTCATTCAATAAATGCTTTGGAGCTGACAAAACATGCTGCATTTGCACTAAGTCATGAGCATGAGGTTCAGGGAGAAGCTCAGTAATTACCTTCAGTGCCTAAATGCAAAGAGACACCATGAGACATCTGGCTGTGTGGGGCACTGCAATACTACTACTATTACTACTACTATTAATAATAATAATTTTCAGGGCTGTAAGCATTTCTGACTCTGAATGGTCTCAGAGTAACTCATGGACCAGAGGAGAAAATTTTCCAGGTTGAAAATTCCAAGTTACTTTCTCTAAACCATTGTCAGGATATTTGAGGAGTGATTCATGAGCTTCTGAAAGCCTGGCAAGAGTGATGTGAACATCAAGAGGTTTGAAGAAGTGCTGCTCAGGCTGCTATTTCAAACTAGAGTGCTTCATCTGGCTTCATTTTTCTCTCAGCAAAGTGAAGCTACTGGATTGTGGTGGTCTTTGAAATGTATTTTCCATATCACGTCTGTAGAAGGGATTTTCTGGTTTATTTTGATTTATTTTTTTTTTTTATGGTAGAGTCAGAATTTCTTTTCTAGCCACCTGCAAGTCAAACCTCAGGGATTGCAAGTGATCTCTACTCACAGACCCTGGGGAGATGTTCAGCTCTTACCTGTTCCACACAACATTTCAGGATATTTACTCTGTTGATCTGAATATTGGTATGAATTTTGCAAATTGAGGTCAAGTGGTCTCCTTACTGAGCTTAGAAATGTGCTGGCATTGAAAGGCATTTTCCAACAGCAAATTAGGCTCTTGTATAAGACATACTCATGTATTTCCCAGTCATGACACAAGTGTAAAGCTTGTTTTTCAAATCTCTTTGATGCTCAGTTATGATATTGGTAGAACTCGTGGCTGACTGCACACTGAAGTATATTTTGCATATTACAATAAACTCTATAATATAAATTATAAAAAGATAATTTAAATAAAAATTATATTTTATATGTTCTTTCTGGGCATTTCCTTAGCTTCCTGATAGGATCTTTGGAGAAACTCCCAAGTGAATCTTCTTGCCTGTTGGTTATAAAGATTCTTTTTTCAGGAGAGCTGAGACAGATTGAGGGAAGGAAGGAGAACCTAGAAGAGCCAAGTAGCTCTCTGCTCTCCCTGTCAGAACTGAAATGAGGTAATGGACATCTGGAGCCTGTTAGGAAATGCTGGAGTGCATAAGGCTGGAAATCACTTGATGCAAATTTATGTGATTTCAGTGTTTGATGGATTCTATTTTTTTTCAGATTCAATTAGGAAATGATCTTCTGAAGGACCTGCCTCTTTCTTAGACCAAAAGTTGCATTTTCCCTGGTGCACCAGGCAGTAGTTACCAAAATGCATTGCTTGTATTTTAGCAGTTTTTTGGAATTAAGCTCCAATTTTAGTCTCTCTGAAAGCAAGGCACAAGGGTTTGTGTTATTTCTGGCCTGGTTGAAGGCCTGGATGTTGAGAAAAGCAAATGACACAGCAAATATGTAACCCATGACTGTGGAGAGCAAGATTAAAATGTGAATGAGTACCCTGGGCCAAGATATGCAACATTAGAACACTCTAACTTACTGTTCAGCAGAGGTTTGGTAAACATCTCTTCATAAATAATGATTTGAAACTGGCAAAACAGCATTTTGGAGGTGGTCAGTCAGTGTTTTATTTGTTTTTATATTATTTTTAATATACCTATCCTTGCTCAATATAGAGAGTTACTGCTTATGTGGTGCTGGAAGGCTCTTGGGGCAAAAAAGTGAGGGGGTTTATTGCAGAGAATGGGAAAACACTGGCACAGATTCCTGAGATTAGGAAGCAGTCTTTTCTTTTGCCTCAAATTACATAGAATTTCCACAAATGTTGTTTTTTGGCACTGGCAGAGAAGACTGAACTGGGAAGAACTGCCCCTGAAACAATGATGATGATAAAATGTGAGAAGCTTTTTAAAGTACTATATTCTTGCAGACTTGTTGGAAAATGCCTCCAGTTTGGCACAGCAGATACTGAAATGGCAGAAGACATTTTCAGTTTGGCATTTACATTCCCCAAGCAACGTGCCTGATACTTTTAATTGATTTATTCTTTTCCCTCCACAGTGAATTGATTTTTAGGAGCACTGGTGTGCTGGCTGTGAATAATACATGAGGGTTGACACACTGGTAGGTAGAAAATGTGGTTGGTTTGTCTGTGCAGTCTTCATGGAGCATTGCAGGCTCTCCTTCAGGGGCTTGCCTTTAAGCATCCTGTGCTCCCAGTACACCCAGCTGGGCACTGCCAGCTTTGGGATGTCTGCAACTGGTCTCTCTGCCTGGGCTCAGGTACCAACTGGTGCTGAAATGCTAAGTGGCAGGACTGAGCCCTCCCTCCAGTCCTTGTTTGTCATGTTCTGAGCAAACACTTGAGCAAACTCTGTTGCTACATGTCCACATTTCCTTTTGTGTTCTTCCTTTTCCTCAGGTGTTTGTTTAGATGTGTTGGTTGGTTTGGTTTGTTTTTTCAAGTGGGCATAGCTGTTCTGCCAGTGCCTTTTGTAGGAAATATCCAAGAGCAGGTAAAGATTCTGAAGGTGGTGAGGAGAGCAGTCACCTTACAGCTTGCCTTTGAATTCACATTATAGGAAGTAATATATAGGATTTCTATTGGAGACAAAAGAGCCTTTCTGAGGGTGTTGCAGTCAGAAGGAAGATGCCTTTTGTGACAAAACCCTCATGACACAGTTCCTGCAAAGCTCAGAGCTGCCTTCCAAGACAGAGCAGGGCTCTATCCTAGCAACCTAGGCAAGAGTCCCTCCTCCTCCTCCTCCTCCTCCTTCCAGAGGAGCAGAGCTGGGGCACTGTGCTGGGGACTGTGAGCCAGTGCAGCTTGTGATCTGCCAGGCAGCTGAGGTGGAGGTTCACTTGCAGTTGTCCTTGCCTAACTCTGGATCCCCATTTAAGTTTCCTTGATCCTTTGAACCTGAAATTCCTGGTCCTCTTGGTCTCTTCCCTTCAGCCTCAAAGTTGTTTTGCTGGGGTATTGCAACACTTGTGACTGCAAACAGTGGGGTGAGCACAAGAGTTAAATCAATGGGTAGTGTTAGTAATGCTGCTAAGGGCTTTGTTTGCCTTTCTTCAAACAGCCTTTTAGTTTAAAGCTGAAGATGAATAGAGCAGCATTCAGTGAAGTGAGCTATTTTGATCTTTTAGGCTCAGACGTGGTGTCTTTTAATAGGAAATGGCCCTCAAAAGGTGAGGCTTTGGAAAAGCTGTCCTGGGAAATGCTGCTGATTAATAAAAGTACCTTTCATCATGTGTTTCATATACAGACTATGTGTATATCTAGAAAATCCTGCAGGAGTTAAAAGAAATATTTTTTTTCATGTCTCATTTTTATTTACAGGTTTATTCCTGAGTTGGAAAAACTAGAATAATTTATCCATGTTTGGAAAAAGATAGTTGCTACTGACAAAGAGAATTAACACTGGCACTGCAAAAAAAAAGATGAGTATGTTAAAACCAAGTGGACTTAAGGCTCCTTCAAAGACCATCAAGCATGGGAGTACATTGCTGAAAACACCTGCACCCGTGGCAGCTGGTAAGGAATCTTCACACCACACATCTTCACTTGTCCCTTCTTCATCTTGGAACACAAAGCACCTTAGAAAGTGTGAACAGACACTATTTTGCCTATTTACACCAAAGTATTTCTGATATTATATTGCTAATTGGATGTGCTAAAGCAGTTTTCCTTAAAGAACCTTTGCCATGAGAAAAATGACTGGGTAGTTTTTGAGGTGGGACTTGTAATCTTTAAATTATTTTTGCCAAAACCTACATGACATGCATTCAGTGACTCTATCCTTAGAATTTTCATTATTGAGTTCCAGGGATCACAGTGTTTTAGTAAGAAGATTTGGAATTGCATTTTTCCTTTTAGGAAGATGTGCTTTTCCAAATGCTTGTTGCTGATGCTCTCTGCAAGATCAGTGTATTTGATTCCTCTTGCTCTCTCTCTCTGCTTGATTCCAGCACCAGCAGAAAAAGCAGCTCCCAGTGAGAAGCCCTCAAGCACAGCAGCTGCAGATGCACAGGAGGAGTTTGTGGATGATTTCCGAGTGGGGGAGCGTGTTTGGGTCAATGGGAATAAACCTGGTTTCATCCAGTTCCTTGGGGAAACACAGTTTGCTCCTGGACAGTGGGCAGGGATTGTTCTAGATGAACCAATTGGGAAGAATGATGGCTCTGTGGCTGGGGTCAGGTACTTCCAGTGTGAACCCTTGAGGGGAATATTTACAAGGCCATCCAAGTTGACAAGGAAAGTGGTGACAGAAGATGAAGCCAACAGCACCCAGGCAGCTCATGCCTCTAGAGCTACATCCCCAACTTCCACCTCAACTGCCAGCCTGGTGTCTTCTGCTGCTGCTGCACTTCCACCTTCAGGAATCCCACAAAAAACTTCCCCCCTTGCTGCTAAGGAACATTCAACTCCTTCTCAGATGAGCAACCTTTCAAAAACTGCCAGTGAATCCATATCAAACCTCTCTGAAGCTGGATCCCTGAAGAAAGGGGAAAGGGAGCTCAAGATTGGAGATCGAGTTCTGGTAAGATTCCCCTGCAGCTTCTGCTTGGCTCACAGCTGGTGATTTCTGCTCAAATTCAAAGCTTTTCTACTGATTTCCAAGCTCAGGGTAATGGAAATTTATGCTCTGCTTTTCTTTTCATTGAGCATCTTCTGTAGACAAGCTCTTGCCAGCAGTTTTGTGTTCTGTAGGAAGACCTTTGCATTATATGGTTAATTTGGCAGGTTTCCATCTCTTATGTTTTGCTGGTATTTAAAAAAAAGACTTTTATTCTTTGACAATATTTGTAGCTTCTCTTTCCATAGCTTCAAGGTCTGCAGTCGTGCTAAATAAACCATGAGCTTGTGAGATTTCCTTGCAGCTCTCCTGCACTGTTCAGGGCCCTGTCTTTAGAAAGCCAACAGTTCAATAATTGATTGTTCCCTGGAGTAGTGAGTGATAGGCAGCAGCAGGAGCAGTCACATAATGCCACTGAGCACCCAGGATTTATGTGTTCTGGTGGTGTTGGGCCATGTCACTTGGCTGCCCTTCCCAAATTCAGCCCCATACATGTTCCTGCTGATGGATCATTTCACTCTTTTAAAAGAGAGTTAAGTTTTGTTAGTTGATGTTATGATTTTTAATTATTTATGTTCTATTTCTTTGCTATTTGGGTCAGTGTAATACAGCAAGGGTCATTTTTCATACCTGATTTGACATACACCTGCTAAAATAAGTGGGAAACTTTGCCTTGAAACACTAAACTTGGCTTGAAAAGGCAGCAGAGAGCTGCTGATGTGGTGTTTACATTGCATTCTTTGTTTAAGGCTATCTATGTAGCCTTCAACTATAACCAAAATCATGCTTGTGTGTCCACCAGGTGTACAATCACTGCACCTGAGCTGGGTCTGGTTGTAGGTTTGAATTACTTGTGTGTGTCATTAAGCTGAAGAATTGTCTTACTGTTGTTTTGATACAATCTCCTTGTATTTATTCATAGAATAATTTGAATTTCTATGAGGTATAAACAAGGCCAGGAACGAATGCCCTGGCACAGAGAGCACGGCTGGGGTTACTCTAAGAACCTTGTGCAGGAAAAAGAAGCCAGTGAATTCTGTTGTTTGCCCTGCACTGCACTCAAGGTGGATTGATACTTGATTTTTGCTAAAGAAGAATTTTCCTCTGTGAAGAGAGCTTCAAACACTGAACCAAGCTGAAAAAAGACTGAGGTGAAGTGAGGGCAGGGTCTGGCTGACAGCTAGGGCTGGGTTGAGATGTGTTTTCTTGGGGTGGCAATGGAAACAAAGCTGAACCCTTTATCCTCAGCTATTTCTGTCAGAGGCTAGAGCTCTGCTTCTGAGCAGTGTTGGTTTTTTTAACCACTTGTTGGCCTTTTCCTCAAAGGATCTTTGTGAGATCTTCTGGGATGTCCCTTTTGTGTGGGGAAAAGAGTGAAGGCACCTCTCTACCTTCCCTCTATCAGTGCCAGTGACAGAACCAGCCTGTCCTGTCACAGTCTGACAGTAACAAGGTTCCCAAATTCAGTTTGTCAAGCAGAACAGATTAAACTTTAATATTTCATCCTCCCTATTTCATCTGCTTGCCTGAAGTCTTCTGTTGAATCATCAAATTGCAGTTTGAGGTTTTGGGGCAGCTCTTAGCATGGCAGTGATGCATATCTGCAATTTATATGCCAGTGGAAGACTGTGGGCACAGGAATCTGAATGTGAAATGGGCAGGATTCTGGCTTTTCTGGGTTTAACCCTTTTGGGTCCCATGCAAACTTCTAGTAGATCCTCCTGATGTCAGGTCTAATAATAATTCAAATGCAGAGATCTTAAATCACCAGGTTAGTGCAAATCATGGCTTGGCTGAATAATCCATTCATCCCTTAATACCTGCTGATTTTTTTTTTTCTCTGCCACTGAAGTCCTGCCCAGCACTAGGGTCTGTAGAACTGAACAGTTACTGGTTGTGGGAAACTGTCCTCAGAGCCTCCAGCTGAAAAACCCTCCTGTCACTTAACAGCACCTTGCTTAGGTACAAATGCAACTGGACTTACTCAGTGTCATTTGGTTTTTATTGGGACTGACAGCAGTGACTCTTCAGTCACATGTTACACAAGAGGATGAGAGGCTTGATGGAATTTCTCAGCCCCCCCCAGCACAGGATTTCCCCTCTCAGTGACAGTGAAGTGTCACAGGCATGAGATGTGCTCCAGTCTGCACCAGCCTCCCACTGGGAAGGTTCTTCCATCCAGCAGTGCCCTGGTGATGATGGATTTCTAGGGAGGACAAGCTGCTGAGAATTGTCTTGGAAATGATGAGCCTCCAGCCCTGCAGAATTGCAACTCAGCAGAATAATTCCTGATAGACAAAAAGCTCATTTGGGAGTCTTATTAAAATACTTAACTGGAAAAGTATGTCCTTAAGGGCAAATTCAGAGATGGGTGAGACACAGCTCAGCAGCTAAGATTACATTCCAGAATGGACTTCAGATGTTGGCTCAACTTTGTTAATTTTTTTCCTCATAATTTTCATTTTAAAATGTACTTAATAGGAGTTATCTTGGGTGGACCTGTTCATTTTTATTTTTTTTTTCATTTATTTTATTGGCAACTGGCTGGTTTTGGATGATGACTTCAACTAAAAAAAGAAAAACCATGCAGCTTTTTTTCTAAGCAACCTGGGTTATCTAAAAGCAAGAGGCCATTCTGGCAGTTGTTTAAATGCCAGGAAAATGCATTTTCCAATTCACATCTCAGCTCTGCTGCTTTTTTTTTTTGCATTCCACAACTGTAAATTTGACAGAGGTTTGTTGAACCTGAAAAGTTGGGTTCAAAGCATCTCAGGCTTGACAAATGGATGTTTCCCAACAGCTAAGCTTTGTTGGAATGCTTTTCAGTTCCTGCAGAGGTGTTGGTAATATTCCTTCTGTGAAAAGAAGCTGTAAACTCTTCTCACTTTGCTTCTGCTTTCAGTCACAGGAAAATCCCCCATGGGATGTTCATAGCCAGGAGGGTTGGGCTGATGTGATTTAGTTAAAGGCTGATAAAGAAATAAAGAGCTGATCAAAGCTGGGCACAGTCTGGATAGGAAAAAATGTCTTTAAACTGATTTCCTTTATGTTTGAACTTGAATTGTTTCATTGGTGCACTTCAAGTGAGAATTGCCTAATGCTGCATGGTCCCATGTGTAGGCTCCACCCCAAACTTCCACAGGAGGACTGATACCTTCAAAAAAATACATGGATTTAGTAATAAAGGAAGCTTCCAGTGCAAGTATCCCTGATTTATTTGGATATGATGATGACAGGTGCTGTACAGGATCTTTCCTTAGTTCAGACAACATTAGGAAGAACAGTGGTTACATCCAAAGTGTTTGAGACTCTCATTCAGGTGCTTATCCCAGAAAAAGAAATTCCACTGCAAAAAACCAAGGAGAGCTGTGATCACCTCTTTATTCTCAAATGCAGGCTTGCTTAGAGTATCTCCTGTGAGGTTGTGCTGAACAATGCAAGAGATGTGGGGGTGAAAAGATGCAAATTGCTTTTTCAGCAGGCAGAAAATGTATTTTTTTTCCAAAAGACCTAGTATATAAAAAAACCCAGAAGCTTCACTAGTATCAAAACAGACCAAGGTATGTGGTGTGTCAGCTGAGGTGTGTGTGGATGCCTGCAGAGAAACACTTGTAGATCTGCTGCAACTGCAAGGGAGATAAAATAACTCATGAAGAAATNAGTCTTCTGTTGAATCATCAAATTGCAGTTTGAGGTTTTGGGGCAGCTCTTAGCATGGCAGTGATGCATATCTGCAATTTATATGCCAGTGGAAGACTGTGGGCACAGGAATCTGAATGTGAAATGGGCAGGATTCTGGCTTTTCTGGGTTTAACCCTTTTGGGTCCCATGCAAACTTCTAGTAGATCCTCCTGATGTCAGGTCTAATAATAATTCAAATGCAGAGATCTTAAATCACCAGGTTAGTGCAAATCATGGCTTGGCTGAATAATCCATTCATCCCTTAATACCTGCTGATTTTTTTTTTTCTCTGCCACTGAAGTCCTGCCCAGCACTAGGGTCTGTAGAACTGAACAGTTACTGGTTGTGGGAAACTGTCCTCAGAGCCTCCAGCTGAAAAACCCTCCTGTCACTTAACAGCACCTTGCTTAGGTACAAATGCAACTGGACTTACTCAGTGTCATTTGGTTTTTATTGGGACTGACAGCAGTGACTCTTCAGTCACATGTTACACAAGAGGATGAGAGGCTTGATGGAATTTCTCAGCCCCCCCCAGCACAGGATTTCCCCTCTCAGTGACAGTGAAGTGTCACAGGCATGAGATGTGCTCCAGTCTGCACCAGCCTCCCACTGGGAAGGTTCTTCCATCCAGCAGTGCCCTGGTGATGATGGATTTCTAGGGAGGACAAGCTGCTGAGAATTGTCTTGGAAATGATGAGCCTCCAGCCCTGCAGAATTGCAACTCAGCAGAATAATTCCTGATAGACAAAAAGCTCATTTGGGAGTCTTATTAAAATACTTAACTGGAAAAGTATGTCCTTAAGGGCAAATTCAGAGATGGGTGAGACACAGCTCAGCAGCTAAGATTACATTCCAGAATGGACTTCAGATGTTGGCTCAACTTTGTTAATTTTTTTCCTCATAATTTTCATTTTAAAATGTACTTAATAGGAGTTATCTTGAGTGGACCTGTTCATTTTTATTTTTTTTTTCATTTATTTTATTGGCAACTGGCTGGTTTTGGATGATGACTTCAACTAAAAAAAGAAAAACCATGCAGCTTTTTTTCTAAGCAACCTGGGTTATCTAAAAGCAAGAGGCCATTCTGGCAGTTGTTTAAATGCCAGGAAAATGCATTTTCCAATTCACATCTCAGCTCTGCTGCTTTTTTTTTTTGCATTCCACAACTGTAAATTTGACAGAGGTTTGTTGAACCTGAAAAGTTGGGTTCAAAGCATCTCAGGCTTGACAAATGGATGTTTCCCAACAGCTAAGCTTTGTTGGAATGCTTTTCAGTTCCTGCAGAGGTGTTGGTAATATTCCTTCTGTGAAAAGAAGCTGTAAACTCTTCTCACTTTGCTTCTGCTTTCAGTCACAGGAAAATCCCCCATGGGATGTTCATAGCCAGGAGGGTTGGGCTGATGTGATTTAGTTAAAGGCTGATAAAGAAATAAAGAGCTGATCAAAGCTGGGCACAGTCTGGATAGGAAAAAATGTCTTTAAACTGATTTCCTTTATGTTTGAACTTGAATTGTTTCATTGGTGCACTTCAAGTGAGAATTGCCTAATGCTGCATGGTCCCATGTGTAGGCTCCACCCCAAACTTCCACAGGAGGACTGATACCTTCAAAAAAATACATGGATTTAGTAATAAAGGAAGCTTCCAGTGCAAGTATCCCTGATTTATTTGGATATGATGATGACAGGTGCTGTACAGGATCTTTCCTTAGTTCAGACAACATTAGGAAGAACAGTGGTTACATCCAAAGTGTTTGAGACTCTCATTCAGGTGCTTATCCCAGAAAAAGAAATTCCACTGCAAAAAACCAAGGAGAGCTGTGATCACCTCTTTATTCTCAAATGCAGGCTTGCTTAGAGTATCTCCTGTGAGGTTGTGCTGAACAATGCAAGAGATGTGGGGGTGAAAAGATGCAAATTGCTTTTTCAGCAGGCAGAAAATGTATTTTTTTTCCAAAAGACCTAGTATATAAAAAAACCCAGAAGCTTCACTAGTATCAAAACAGACCAAGGTATGTGGTGTGTCAGCTGAGGTGTGTGTGGATGCCTGCAGAGAAACACTTGTAGATCTGCTGCAACTGCAAGGGAGATAAAATAACTCATGAAGAAATTCACCTTGACCTGTTTTCTTAGCAGTTCTCTTGACATTCTGGAGGAGCCAAAGCAAATCAAACTGAGTGAAGCAAACACACGAGCTGGAGCAGACCCCAGAGAGGCTGTTGCAGTGGAAAAGGAGAGGTCCTTTAGAGTCTGGAGTAAAGATGATCAGGTTGAAACAACACCCAAGCCCTCTGCTGCCCTGGAAATCTCTGATAAGAAGTCTGTCTCCCTCAAATCCCACTCTATCTGAGCCATGTCCAGCAAGTGTGTACTTAAATGCCCAGTGGACTTGAAGCTGGGTGGTAATTTTCCTTTCACTAGCAAGTACTCAGAAACACTTCATGTTAATAGAGATGTTGAATTATAGGGATTTGAAGTACACATCTGAAAAGAATTGTGGGTTCTGGTGTGTAACTGCTGATGATTTAGCTTTTCATTTATTGCACTGATGTGTAACTCCTACTGGAAAAAAAAAAAACCATAGCTAAACTAAAGTTGTTAATGCAAAGAATAATTCAGATAGCTCTGCACTGCCCATCTTTTCCATTCTTCACAGCTGAGGTGTGCTCTGGAATGTGGCTGTGATTTAGTTGTTAGAGAGCACTGACTGGGCAGCCTGGTGATTGCTGATGATCTGGGGGTTGCTGTGAAATGTGGCAATCTGCATTTTTTTGCACTGCTGCAGCCTTCCCTGGGTTGATGGCAGAGCAGATGCAAGGTCTGGGACACAACTGGGGTTGATTTGCCTGCTGAAAAATGAGACTGCAGCATTTTGAACCTGGTATGAATAAGAATTCCTGTGCAAAAATGTGATCCCTTCTTGTGCCAGTGGACGTGTTTGGCCCTTGCTGCTAACCCAGATGGGGAAAAGAATCACTGAAAATTAATTCAGAAACCAAATTACTTTCAGGCTCAGCCAGTTTCAGTTTCCTCCTTGAGCTGCTGCCAGAGAACCTGTTTGCCCTGGAATTGCAAACACTTGGATTTCTTCAGAGCCCAGTGCAGAGTTGATTTAACAAAAACCCAAACAAACAAACACCCCCACCCTGAACTAACCAACCCACCCCAGCTTGCTGCAGTAAGAAAGGGAACTCTGCTTTTTGGGACAGCCTTGGCACCTACCACCACTTGAAGCAGCTTTGAGAGCATCTTAGGGGTTTTTTTTTTTCCCCCCCCCGGAGGGACCAGATGCTGTATTTAAAATAAATAAATAAACAAAAATCTTATCAAGCTAAAGGGCCTTAGCCTTCTCAAGGGATTAAAGTGCTTTCATTCATTTAACCAGTTACAGCTTCATCAGCTGCCAAGTCTGATGCTTCTGGAGCTGAGCTGTAAAGCTGCAAGTTGGGCTCAGTCCATATGTTCACAAAAGGTTCCAAACTAGATTTCCAGCACAGGCTGACGTGGCCTTTTTGCAAAGTTGGGCACCAGCAGCATTGTGCATTTCTTTTTATTGCTTTTTCTGGTGCTCCCTGTAAAGTTCTTTCTTGTTTATTTTTTTTTTTATTAAGTTCTGGAGTGATGTAATAGCAGAGACTGACAGGAGATTATTGGCAGATTTGTTTCCCCTCCTGTAACCTATCTTCAAATAAACATGACCTAAGTCTGTCAACTGATTACATTCCAGCAACAAAGAGGGAAAGAAGCTTCACGTGTAGAGAGAAATTTCTCCCTTTATTTTACTTATTTATCCACCAGATAAAACGTTGGAGGTTTTCAATTTCCCAGTGTCAGCACCATTCCAAACAGAAAATGCACTTGTGAGTTGAGGCTGTTTAAAAACCTCCACCAGTCAGTATGTAACTGGTAGAAAAACAAAAACAAAGAGTCCTTGGCATTGTTACAGTTAGAGCTACACGAAAATATCTTGCCCTGATGCCTACGAGGATAGAAAAGGAAGAAAAATGTTGGAAGTGGAGAGCATGGGATTGTTGTTCTCTCTCCTGGGGCTGTCCCTGAGCCTCCTTTACTTACTGCACATGTTTAACTGCTCACTTAGGCTCCTGCTTTCTCCTTTTTTTTTTCAGGATTTGTGACCTAGGTGCTCACAGATAAACAGGGTGTTCAGTCTCCCTTCCTGCACTAGGTGTGAGTTGTGTCTCAGCTGCTTTGGCAACTCCTTATTTAACTTAAAGCTGCATGTGAGTTACTGGGCTGTGGTGATTTCTCCAAACCCTTTGTTAATTTGCTCATACAAGACATTTTTTTTTTGGTGTGTGGAGTCCCTGCCTCCCTTCCCTTCCCTCTGCCTTCCCAAGGGGAGTGATATCCAGGAACACGTTGTCCTTGCTCATTTGAACACAGGATGGGAGAAAGAACAGTTTATTTATTTACTTATTTTAGGCTTTGCCTTTCCTTTTTTTTTTTTTTTTAAGTGGCAAATTCCCAGGTGACTTTTGTAGTATGGAATTGCTGTGAGGGTTTCTTGCACTGCTTCCTTTGCCAGCAGAATGAGTTGAGTGAATGAATTGAACCTCAGGATGATTTTTAATTGTTTTCTGCTGGAAGTGAAGGGTTGTGTGGGAGCACTGACTGCACATCAGCCCTTCTGCCCACCTGCTTTTCAACTTGCCAGTGAGGTGCAGCCACAAGGGGTAGAAATGGAGAGGTTTGAGAGAGAGGAGCTGACAAGTTGCATGGGAACAACCCTGTGGAAGGATGAGACTCTACCCACCAATTCTGGAGAAGCTGCAGTTTGCCCTCACAGATTTTTTTGCACATCAGGGAATCCACGTGGCCAAGGCTTTGTCTAAATACTGTCCCCAGCAATAGAAAGAGCTGTGGCTGCTCTGGCATTTTTAGGGAGCAAGAGAAAGTACCTTGCAATAAAAGATTTGAAGAACTCCATCTGTTTCATTTACAAAGGGAAAAAATGGAGGTGTCTTGCTTAAAACCTGTGTCTCCCTGCACCAGCTGCTGAAGAGCTCTAGCTAATCTCCCAAATAAAAGCAGAATGAGAGCCAGAAACCACAGGCAAATTTGTTCTGTTTCAAGTTGAAATCTCTTTCTGACAATGGAGTGATTAGCTATGAAAACAGGCTTGGCAGTGGCAGTGTTTTCTGATGGATATCAACTCCCATCTAAAAACATCAGCACAGCACTTCAGCCCTGTACAGCTCAGGGTTAATTACAGAGCTAGGTAAGTGAAATGTGAAGACCTGTTTCAGGAGAGCCAGAGGTGCTGAGCTGATGGTTCCCTCTGGCCTTGACTGCCTGAATAAATCCATTAAATAGCAGGGCTTTTGCCAGCTGGAAATGGTTCCTCTAGCTTGTGAGGAAGAAATCTATTCTGATTAGTAGATCCCAGGATTTTCAAAGGCAGTGTTTGGTTCTCTGGGTGTTTTCTTGCATATCATGGGGTGCTGTGATTGGGATGGTCCTGAAAATGCCCAGTTTGAGTGATAAACACAGTAAGTGCTGAGGCAGAAGAGGAGACACAGGGCCTGTTACTCACCTTTTACTTCTGCTCTGCTCCTCTGAGTAAGTGATGCCATTGTACTGACAGGTGCCTGGCCTCTTTCCAAAGAGATCTGTATTTTTCATTGAATACTGGTGAAATAGTCTCATTTTTGCAGACCAACTCTCTAAACACTGCTTTATTTGTTTCATGCTCCTGCTCATCTTTGGAAATGTGGCTCTCTGGAGCTTCTCACCAAGCTGGATGTGCCCAAGCTGCTTCCATCCAGAAGTTTTTAACTGCCTCAGGTTTACAACCCCATTTCACCACTTTACATTGCAGCAAATTACCAGAAGCTTAATTATCATTTGATAAATGGAACTTCACCACTTTTCCCACGTGTTTTGACATCACACTAGTGAATTCCAAGCAAATCCTTGCAATGACCCGTAGCCTAAACTAGATTTTCTGATGTATTATTCCTTTTATACTTGACAGCTTGACTATATTGAGTGTCATAACTGACTAAAAAAAGGCCTGGCAGTTCTTTTCTCTGTTCTATTATTTAGTGACCTGCCTTAGCATGAATGAAGGTCATGGAAAACTCTTTGTGGTACTGATGCCCCATTTTTCATAGAACTTTGAGAAACTTTTTAATTAACTTTTTTTTTCCNTCCTGCTTTCTCCTTTTTTTTTTCAGGATTTGTGACCTAGGTGCTCACAGATAAACAGGGTGTTCAGTCTCCCTTCCTGCACTAGGTGTGAGTTGTGTCTCAGCTGCTTTGGCAACTCCTTATTTAACTTAAAGCTGCATGTGAGTTACTGGGCTGTGGTGATTTCTCCAAACCCTTTGTTAATTTGCTCATACAAGACATTTTTTTTTTGGTGTGTGGAGTCCCTGCCTCCCTTCCCTTCCCTCTGCCTTCCCAAGGGGAGTGATATCCAGGAACACGTTGTCCTTGCTCATTTGAACACAGGATGGGAGAAAGAACAGTTTATTTATTTACTTATTTTAGGCTTTGCCTTTCCTTTTTTTTTTTTTTTTAAGTGGCAAATTCCCAGGTGACTTTTGTAGTATGGAATTGCTGTGAGGGTTTCTTGCACTGCTTCCTTTGCCAGCAGAATGAGTTGAGTGAATGAATTGAACCTCAGGATGATTTTTAATTGTTTTCTGCTGGAAGTGAAGGGTTGTGTGGGAGCACTGACTGCACATCAGCCCTTCTGCCCACCTGCTTTTCAACTTGCCAGTGAGGTGCAGCCACAAGGGGTAGAAATGGAGAGGTTTGAGAGAGAGGAGCTGACAAGTTGCATGGGAACAACCCTGTGGAAGGATGAGACTCTACCCACCAATTCTGGAGAAGCTGCAGTTTGCCCTCAGATTTTTTGCACATCAGGGAATCCACGTGGCCAAGGCTTTGTCTAAATACTGTCCCCAGCAATAGAAAGAGCTGTGGCTGCTCTGGCATTTTTAGGGAGCAAGAGAAAGTACCTTGCAATAAAAGATTTGAAGAACTCCATCTGTTTCATTTACAAAGGGAAAAAATGGAGGTGTCTTGCTTAAAACCTGTGTCTCCCTGCACCAGCTGCTGAAGAGCTCTAGCTAATCTCCCAAATAAAAGCAGAATGAGAGCCAGAAACCACAGGCAAATTTGTTCTGTTTCAAGTTGAAATCTCTTTCTGACAATGGAGTGATTAGCTATGAAAACAGGCTTGGCAGTGGCAGTGTTTTCTGATGGATATCAACTCCCATCTAAAAACATCAGCACAGCACTTCAGCCCTGTACAGCTCAGGGTTAATTACAGAGCTAGGTAAGTGAAATGTGAAGACCTGTTTCAGGAGAGCCAGAGGTGCTGAGCTGATGGTTCCCTCTGGCCTTGACTGCCTGAATAAATCCATTAAATAGCAGGGCTTTTGCCAGCTGGAAATGGTTCCTCTAGCTTGTGAGGAAGAAATCTATTCTGATTAGTAGATCCCAGGATTTTCAAAGGCAGTGTTTGGTTCTCTGGGTGTTTTCTTGCATATCATGGGGTGCTGTGATTGGGATGGTCCTGAAAATGCCCAGTTTGAGTGATAAACACAGTAAGTGCTGAGGCAGAAGAGGAGACACAGGGCCTGTTACTCACCTTTTACTTCTGCTCTGCTCCTCTGAGTAAGTGATGCCATTGTACTGACAGGTGCCTGGCCTCTTTCCAAAGAGATCTGTATTTTTCATTGAATACTGGTGAAATAGTCTCATTTTTGCAGACCAACTCTCTAAACACTGCTTTATTTGTTTCATGCTCCTGCTCATCTTTGGAAATGTGGCTCTCTGGAGCTTCTCACCAAGCTGGATGTGCCCAAGCTGCTTCCATCCAGAAGTTTTTAACTGCCTCAGGTTTACAACCCCATTTCACCACTTTACATTGCAGCAAATTACCAGAAGCTTAATTATCATTTGATAAATGGAACTTCACCACTTTTCCCACGTGTTTTGACATCACACTAGTGAATTCCAAGCAAATCCTTGCAATGACCCGTAGCCTAAACTAGATTTTCTGATGTATTATTCCTTTTATACTTGACAGCTTGACTATATTGAGTGTCATAACTGACTAAAAAAAGGCCTGGCAGTTCTTTTCTCTGTTCTATTATTTAGTGACCTGCCTTAGCATGAATGAAGGTCATGGAAAACTCTTTGTGGTACTGATGCCCCATTTTTCATAGAACTTTGAGAAACTTTTTAATTAACTTTTTTTTTCCTGTTTCATTCAGAAACTGGGCTTTTTTATTTAGTCCTTCATGCACTACTGGGAAGTGGATCTACTGGCAAACACAACTAGTTTGGATTGAGTTTGGTTTATCTTACATTTTTTGCTATAATTCTTACATTTTTCTAATAATTCTTCAATAATATGCNTTAAAGGTAGGTGTGTTGTCACATGCAGAATACTGAATTACAGCTGATAAATCCATTGTTGGAGGCTGTGAATGATTGGAAGTCTTCAGTAGATTCAGATTTATAACAGTCCTGCCCTAAAAACTGAAGTTTTTTGCTTAACACTGAGCAGAACTGCATCTAGTTCTGTCAGTGCTTCAGTGCCACAGTGCACCCTGATCCCTACTGATGGCAGAAAGCAGAAATGTAGTAGCTGGTTATTCAGAGAATCTTGATTAAATTTGGGGATGAAAAAAAAAATAAATTAAAAAATTCTTTGGCATTCTTCCTTGCATCTTGTTTTAAAATAACCCTGGTACCATGGTTACAAGACTAGTCACGTTGTCTCTCCTGGGGATCTCAAGTTGTGCATCCTCCATATGTTCCTGGGCTACAAATCCCTCCCTTCCCTTGCTCCTGGGGGCTCATCCCATGCCTGGCCACTGCCCTTGCTGTGCCAGCTCCAAGGGTTATTGCCAAAGCTTTTCTACCAGCCTGTGCTCCTGGTTTCTGCTTTGGATGCAACATCTTCAAAATAAACACTGTACTTTTATTATATATATATATTTTTTTTTTTAACTAAAGATGAGCAGGACCAAGGTGTGGAAGAAAAAGGAATGAATATTCCACACCCGTGTTATTCTGTTATCCTGGAGCCAGCAGTACTTACCTGGGGGTTATTTACACTTGGAGGGAACAGATTGCAGCAGGTTTTGCTGTCTCTGGGAGGCTTGGTGTGTAGTTCTCCTGTTCCAGGGCTGTGCTTCAGAGAGCCCTCCCTGGCTCACACCACTCACCTGCCCATGGAAAGGTTTCCCTGGGTGTGCATTTTGGTAACTGACTTAGATTATTTATTAAAACAGCCCCTGCACACCATTCCATTGCCCCAGACTGGAATACATCTCCTTGGCCTGGCTCAAAGCTCTGTCACAGGAGCTGAGGAATCCCTCTGTGCAACCTGCCTGTTGTCTCAGAAAGGATGCTCCATATCTCAGGCTATTGTTCTGGTTTTCCTGTCCCAGTTCTCCAGTGCTTTCCAGCCTCTGGATTTAACTCTGTCTGTCCAGGCAGAGAACAGCATGGAATTGAGCAGGCAAACAGTGCTCAGTCCTCTTACCTAAAGATGACTTCTGAATTTAACTTAAAAAAATATCCAACAAAACCCTAAAGTTGCTAGAAAGGGAATAAAGAAGAACAACTTGGCAAACCCAGTGTGGAGTTAGCACAGAAATGTGCAGGTTTTTCTCCCACACAGTTATATTTTATTTCAGTGTTGTGCTTAGCTTGATAGTATTTGTGCTCTAGAAAAAGGAATTGATGTCCAAGGGGATAGTTCTTCCAGGAAATACTGTAAACAGATGTTCTGTGTTCCCTCTGCACCACTGTGGCACAGAGGTCTGCATTCCATGGCACTCTTTTTGGCTGGTTAGGATTCTTTTTTTTTTTCCTAAGCCACTTCTGGTGGTTGGTTGCTGAGAGGGGAAGTTTTGTCTGTTCTGTGCCAAATGCCAAACCTTCTACTAGTTACTGTATTAGGCTGAGTCATGGTAACTGTAAACTTGGTGTGTTTTTATCCCATCAAGAGTCATCATTTTTTCTACAGTGCCCCTTACAGCAAGACAGGGAGGTGACCTACAGGAGGAACTGCCTCTGATGAGAGAGGAGAGGTGGGTTGCCACCCAAAATAGGGACAAAATGTTCTGTCAGCTTTTCAGTACTAGCAAAAAGGGTTAATTATTCTTCCTTTCTTTCCTGAGGTTGGCCTTTTTGTGTCTGATCAGCTGAAGCTTGGAGCTGTCAGCTCTGGGAAGCTGATGAGCCTGAGCTTGGAGAGCACCACTGTGGGTGGCAGCTCCTGTGGCCACTCCTCACAATTCACCTCTTGTGTGAGCACTTCCCAGATCAATTAAGATGAATTAACTAAGTGTACTGTGAGCATGGCCCTTAATTTATGGCACAAGGAGCTGCCTGTTCTCCAGTCACCCTGGGAAGCTCCCCCTCCAAGAAACACAATGTCTGGTGGAAAAATTACATGGAGTCCTACTTTAGTTTTGAGTGTAGAGAAAGGAAAATGTCAGGCTGTGTGTCAGCAGGTTTCTGCCAGGGCTGCAGAATGATCCTCCTTGGACAGTATGTGCTGGAAAAAAACCCCAATGGCCCTGAAAATGTCCATGTTGAACCCAGAGAAGCTCCTGAAGAGGTTTTTGTGACCATTTTGCTGGTTGGCATGATGCAGCCTGAGCAGATTGTCATGTAAATAGGACACAACACTGTCACTGACCTGCAGGGTTCCTGCTGTCCTGGCTCCTGGCCCCTCTTGGCAAGTGCTGGCCACACTGAACTCCTTGGGTTTCCTCCCTTAATTTAATTCTCCCCTCCCCTGGGTACTATGAAAAGTGCAGCTTGCAGATTGCAGGGAATCAGGAGGACTCTAAATGTTTCATGTTAGAAATTGTTTAATATCACAGATTTGTAAACACCTGATTTCTAGGCATCCATGTAGGGCTGTTTATGCTTTGGTGGTTTTATAATAGGAAAAGATGCAAATATGACTTTTTTTTTTTCATTTATTTTACTTTTCCTTACTGAATTAGAATAAGAAAAAAAAGCAATTCTTAGGCATCTTCATTTGCTGATAGAAATTTGTGTGGAGCTATAGCACCAAATTTGTTGCATGTAGGGCAGTGGTTAGACTGACTCCTGCTAAATGTATTTTTATTCCTAAAGCTGCATCAATTGGCCTTCCATCAGAACAAAATTCCTGAATATCACATTGGTCAGGACTCAATGCTAGAGAAGTGATTTGGGGTTTTTTATCATTTTTCTTTTCTCTTTTTCCCCCTTTTCCTCTCTCTTTTCCCCCTTTTCCTCTTTTAATATTTTGGTCTTTCATGTTTTGTTTTTTTTCTTCAATAAGCAATTTAGTTGTGAAAATCTGTTCAACATATTAAACCAAAGAGAAGATGCAGCAGCTGGAAATAAGAAGTGGTCCCACCCTCGGTGTGCTCTGTGAACATGACCTGGCATCTTTCTGCTCTCTGCTCAGCACTGTGCCCTGGAGAGGGATGTGTTCATTGCTCTTGTGTCTCCTGCCACTGTAGGTGGGTGGAACAAAAGCTGGAGTGGTTCGTTTCCTGGGAGAAACTGACTTTGCTAAAGGAGAGTGGTGTGGAGTGGAGCTGGATGAGCCTCTGGGGAAGAACGATGGAGCTGTGGCTGGAACCAGGTTAGTCAGGCAGTGGAGAGCATGAGCACTGCACAGTTTGCATCTCTCTCCTCTGGGGTTTTTAATGTCTTGTGTGAGGCTGGATAAGTAGTGAAGCTGCAGACCTGCCTGGCTGCTGCTGCTGGTGGGTTCTTAGACACTGCTTTGAGTTGATGACACCTACACAGCTCTGAAAGCCTGCATCAATCCTGCCTGCATTGGATTAGTTGAGCTCTTCTGCTCCCATAGGACTTTTATTCATAGACTGGTAATGGAAAACACAATTTCCTGCTTTTTTTTGAACGTCTGCTTGCTTTCTCAGCTGGGAATGAGTGCTCAGTTAAGGGAATATCTCTTGGTAATAGCTGAACTTTAGGGAAATCTTCCTCCATCACAGGAATGGAAAGCTTCTGTACCAATAGATGTCTCATTGTGTGGACTGGGAGCAGTAGAGCTGCTTCCTTCAGTAAGTCACACTTAGAATTCATTCACATCACTATTTAACTCTCATTTGGTGTAAGGAACAGTCTTTTAGCTCCTTAATAAGAGATTTTACAAGGATTGTGCCACCATAACACAGGTGCTCACAACTTAAAATGTTGACATTTGTTTATGTGTAGCCAAAGATATGTGTTCTGTTCAAATCTGCATACATGTGTAGCTATATATGCAGTAAAATAGAAAACTCCTTGATTTAATTAAAATGGGATTTTTATTTTTAACTCTGCTATCCCATTTGTTATTGGCAGCTCAAAGGAATGTACCAAATAGCAAAGCTATGCATGGTAAACTTTGGATCTGAATGGAATTTTGAGGAAAATTCCTTTTTTGGGGGGAGATTTACTGTGTTGAATTCCTGAGTTCTGATATCATGTTTCAACCTTTCCAAATCAAGTGATAAAAAACCAGTGCAATCTTATACAGCTTAGACTGGCACCAGCTCTTCCCCATCCTTGAATACTTTCAAACCACTGAACTAGAATCCTTTTTGAAGCCAGAGCACTGATCTGAAAAGGCAGAAGTTCATTTCATCCCCTCACTCATCTGCTTTGCTTTTGCTGGTTTCTTTCTTAGGTATTTTCAGTGCCAGCCAAAATACGGCCTGTTTGCTCCCGTGCACAAAGTCACAAAGATTGGCTTCCCTTCCACCACACCAGCAAAGGCCAAGACCACCGTGAGGAAGGTGATTGCAACTCCCACAGCCCTGAAGAGGAGTCCCAGTGCATCCTCCCTCAGCTCCCTCAGCTCTGTGGCCTCTTCAGTAAGCAGCAAGCCCAGCCGTACAGGACTAGTAAGCTTCTTTTTCCATTGCATGCTTTACCTTCCCAAACAGGGATCCAGCCACCTGGCACTTGCCCATGGGCCACCTGCAGAAATGGAGGCTTAGAGCAGATCTTGGGCAGAGCACAGTAGGCATTTAATTGTGCTCTTTTCTTTTTCTCTCAAAGCATGCATGAAGGAAGGAAATCTTAGCTAGCCCTGAAGAGTAGCTGGGTATTTGAACGTTGAAGCTCACACCATTAATTCTGGCTGAGTTTTTGTGATAAGAAAGGGGCTTTGTGATGCCAACAAACTGCAAAGGCATCAGTGTTCTCAGGCTGGACTCTCCATTTGGTTGTCCATTATCCCATCACTGCCTCTGTCAGACAGGGTTTGTGTTTGAGAATCTGGTATGTGCTAAAGCTTCCATAGATGGAGTTTGTTCTATGAAGCAAAAACCTCCAAATTGTCTAAAGTGTAAAAGGTTTTCTTTTTCTGCTAGAGATGAGTCAGCTGAGCAGTGCAGAAGCAGCAAATGGCCAGTCTGTGCTGACAAGAAGCCTCTTTCTTTCCTGATCTGTTTGGCTTTAATCCTACAAATTCACAACAGCTAAAGGTTGCAAAGTGCAGTGGCTCAGGTGAATTCTAACCCAGTACTAATTCCAACTAATACACTTAACCATGAATTCTTTTCAAGTTGCTGTTACATAAATGTCCTAATCTTGGGCTGCAGCAGTAAACCAGAAATCTTCTGGGAAAGCTGAATTTTAAAAAGTCTCTTTTAAGGAGATTAAAAGTGTAGTAATAATTGTTGGGGTTTTTTTTTCACAGTCACCTTAGATTGTTCCTTTTTATTTTTAAACCAGAGTACATAAATACATCTAATGAGATCCCTCCCACTGGTCTGGAACTGGTTAGCTGGCACACTGTCCCACTGACCAGCAGGCATGGAACAAGAGGTGACTTACCCCAGTCCTTCAAAACCAAAGTAGATTATGAGCAAGCAGAGGTGAACAGTTGGTCAGGGCAACAGGGTTAATACCTTATCACAAAAAGTGTACTTATTTTTTGTTATTTGGCACAAACAGATGGGCTTTGAGTGCATAATCCATTCTGGAAGTTGCACTTCCAGCTCCTGAGTGCCCCTAGTTCAAAATCCCTGCTCTAGAAGGTTCAGGTTCTCCCTTCAGGCTTCATGAGCTGATAGTGAAGCTTTAATATTAGATTAATTTCTACATTTTCTTCCACTTGCTGTGATGCTCTGTGCAGCAGGAGAGTGCAGTTCCATGTTGTAAATACCTACAGTGTATTTGCTCATTTACCTCTCTGTTGTTCCCCAGGGCTTCTGCACCCTTGGGGCCATAAAACACAAAGCTGCTATAATCCATTGTTTCCAGAATTAAAATTCCACTTTTCTTCCAACTCATGTTCTCAGGTTACTCTCTGAGTTAAAAAGACTGTCAGAACAATTCTAACACTTTAAAAGTTAAGCTGCTGAAGGAACAGGATTTCCTGAAATCACTTCTGACACAGCAGACTTTTCTGCCTCCAATGTCTAGGAAAAATTTAAGTGATGTGGAAATTGCTGGACTCCTACATGTCTTCTCAATTAGTCAGGGCTGTCAGGGTTTTCTTCTTCCTAAGAAAAGCAACTGTCAAAGGAGGTGATCCAGTGATTTAAGAGGGCTGCCCAATGCATGTTTTATTTATTGCCAAGTCTGGAGGAAGTTGATATTTCTCTGAAATGTTTGGGATTTCTTTTGGAATCAGGAATTAAGGCCAGTTTGATTTGAAGAGCTGGGGTTGTTCAAAAGCAGTATATTCTGAAATGAGCTGTCTTCAGAACCTTGACAGGATTTGAAACAACTATTCTAAGCATCAGTGGAATGTGATTTACTGTCTCCCACCTTTTGAGTCACTTGCTGCAGTGTTTGCAGTGGGCTGGAGGTGGATCATTCAGGGCTGTGAGACACCTCAGAGATTGTGGAGCAATCCTGGTAGCAGGAGAAGTGTGTTTTTGTGATGCCAGGAGAATACACTGGTGTTCTGTTTCCTCTTGGGGATGTTGGGCAATGCCAGCATTCCAGGCTGTGCCAGGCAACTGTTTTGATTTCTGAAAGGATCACAGAAGGAACATGCTCCTGTTCCTGGGCAGTCCTGTGAGACAGAGCTAAAGGTTAACAGAAGAGCAAGGCTTTGTGTATTGGTTTTTGGTTTCAGGAAGGCTTTAACTCAGATGTCATCCTCATTTAATATTTAGCCAAATGTTTGAGCTGTTAAGCTTAAAGTCAGTTTTTATAAGCTGCATTGGATTTTTTTTTTCTTTTCAGTTTTTGCTGTTTTCTCAAGTGTTGCTCCCTTTTACTACATAATTTCAGTTTGTTTACTTTCCCTTCTAGCTCAAAACCTCTGAGGACATAGAAGACAGGGCCATGCCAAATTTTCACTGGCATTGCTTCCATTCAGTGGAGTAGAGCCTCATACAAGACCAGGGAGAAGCCTGAAGTTCATTTTAGCTCTCCAGATAGAGTCATTTTTATCTCTACTTTTAAATCATTCAGTTTTATGGTTTGTTTGGGGCTTTTTTTCAGAAGTAATTTAATTCCCAGTGATAGAAACATAAGTTCAAATCAGGTACCAGTTGTTCTTCTTCACAGGCTTTAGCTGGAAGGCTGGCTTTTTAGGTCAAGGTGAATGCCAGATGCTTTATTGCCACAGTAGAGGTGCCAAATGCAAGTTGGAGTTTTTGAGAGCACATTTGGAAACGTTACAATGCTGCTGGTCACCCAAGATCATGACTTGATAACTAGAGGCACAATGATTTTAACTTGTTAAAATGATGCCTTTTTTTTTGCTCTTTTATTATTAAATGTCATTCCAAAAGATGCTTGGAAACATAATGAGTTAGCCTAAGTGTGAGTCTGCTGAGCACACCTTTGATTGAGACCTTTTCACTTGAACTCTTCTGTCTCCTACAGGCTACCTGCTGATTGCTGCAAAGCAATCTTGCCACGTGGCCACTTAAATTCTAGAAAACAAAGTCATTGAAATGCAAAAGGAGAGGGTACAGTAGGTCACAGAAAGATCTGCTTTACTAACCCAGTGTTTGTGGAGTCTGGAGGGGGTCCCTTGGTGTCACTTGCTGCAGAAGGGTTTGTAACTGACTGACTTTGTGAAGTTGACAGAAACATCCTCCCGCTACGCAAGAAAAATCTCTGGTACCACGGCCCTCCAGGAGGCACTGAAGGAGAAACAGCAGCACATTGAACAGCTCCTGGCAGAGAGAGACCTGGAAAGGGCAGAAGTTGCCAAAGCAACCAGTCACGTAGGGGAAATTGAGCAGGAACTGGCCCTTGTTCGTGATGGACACGACCGGGTAAGAGCACTGCTGCTGCTGCTGCTGCTCTGGAAACAGAGCCTTGGAGACTAGTGCCTTGATTTCCAAAAGGCTGTTTTCTTGTCAGAGGTGATGTTCTAACACTAAAGTAGTTCCTTCCTATGAGATCTTCCCTGTGGGAGCTTTGCCTTGAGGAGGCAGCGACTCCATTTTGTTTCGTTACCTGGGGTTGAGCTTCTCTACACGTTGCAGTGATCAGTGGCTTTCTGTTGGTGCCAGCATGGTTGGGTAGGAAAACATCACTGCACCAAAGTGGCATTACTGAGGCACAGAAAAAAATGTCCAAAATGTTCTTTTTTTTCCTTATTCCTCCTGCTAATCAGCATGTACTGGAGATGGAAGCGAAAATGGACCAGCTGCGAGCCATGGTGGAGGCTGCTGACAGGGAGAAGGTGGAGCTTCTCAACCAGCTTGAGGAAGAGAAAAGGTAACTGGAAACTGGCTTTGTTAGTATAGCTCTCTTAAAAATGCACTTTGCATTAAGAGCAGATGCTGTGGTGGATTGGAAATGGGAAACAAACTTGGAATAATGCAAATATGGATCATTATTGTATAAAATCATATTAAAGTTAATACCAAAAACCCCTCTCTTAAATTTGGAGAGGGAAAGCCAAACAAAGTGGACTTTTTGTAGAAGCTGTATCTGTTGTTTCTAGCTTTATTTAAGTCATTCCTTTTATTATTGCTTTCTGTCAGAAAGGATTTTATTGCTCCTCATATGAAATGAATGGCTCATTCCTATGACAGACTTCTTGTTTCTTGCAGTTTGCTGGTACAACCAGAATGATGTTTCTGTAATTTTGCTTTCCACTGAAAAGGGAGCTTGAAAGCATTTTCTTTCAAAAGTTTTCTCAATGGTTAATGAATTCTCCCCACAGGAAAGTTGAAGACCTTCAGTTCCGTGTAGAAGAAGAATCCATTACCAAAGGAGACCTAGAGGTAAAATATCTCCAGCTTCATAGAGAGGATCTAGACTAGGACACAAGTGGAATCAGTTCAGATTAAGGGTAGGGCTCTGTAGAAAGAAAGGCAGGAGTGCTCAACAGATGCAGTGCTGGTCCAAGGGTATTGGTCCAAGCACTTTGAAGTGATTCCCAGTTCTGCAGTCCTTGGGTAAGCTGATGGTCCTGGACCTGCAGGATTGCAGCCTGACTTCAGTCACACAAGAGTTGCACTGGGAATGACTGTAGTTGTTTAGAGTAATGAAATGAACTCATAGAAACTCTACTTTTTGATACTTTACCTTGTATTATATCTTACTAGTATTTCTGAACTTGCTTAGAAGTAAACCTCAACAGCAAAGAATTTTGAAGTTATGAGACTGCAAGTTAATATTTATGCCTTTGAAAATTTATATTGAAGACTAGTCCTGTTTGTCACCAATCCCTTGGATAATTCCTATACTTCCTTTCAGGAAGATTGTTTAGCAAAGAATGTTTTTTTCCTGAGAGTGATTGTACACACACTGTAAAGAGCAATTACTGTGTGCACTTTTTCTGCTGTTTGTGTAGCTGTAACACTGGGCTAATACGTGGTATGTTATCACACAATCAGAACAAGAAACATTTAAAGAAAGATTGCTCTCAGATATTAGAACTGCCCATTTTTATCTCAAATGTCAAATTAAAAAGCAAGATACTTGAAAATTGTTCTACTCTGATGTTGTCTAATTGGAGAAATATTAGAACTTCTTGCACAGCATGAAGTACAAACTTAATTAACTCGTGTTCCTGTGAACCATTTATGCTCAAAGTGCCAGCCTTATGGAAATTATTCATTTCACATAACATTTCTTTTATTTTAGTCTTCCATTCATTTTAAGATACCTATCTAGGCTCTTCATAGAATGCTCCTCTTATTGTTTAGCCCATGGAGAAATTTAATTTTTCATTTTCTGTTCGATCAGTTGATAGTCATGCCAAATGATCTTAATTCTAGTTTGTCAGGCTGCATAAGTTGGAAGAGCTTAAACTGCATTGAAGATAATGAAATGTGTCCTGTTGTTTGTATTGGAATGAGAGTGCTAAGTCTGCAGGTGAAATATTTTTGTTTGTTTGTTTGTTTTAATTTTACTGATAGCGAAAGAGGCAGATTTCGGAGGACCCAGAAAATGTAAGAGGGCACTTCAGTGTGCAGAGCCATCCCATGTTAACAGATTGTGTGCAGAAAATGCTTATACTTATTCACTAACTGCATAATCTGTTATTGAAACCTTGACTCTAGTATTTGTGTGCATGTTGCTTTCAGAGCAATTACACCATCTCTCAGAAAGACTGTGTGTAATGACTAAACGTTGTAATCCCCATTAACTGGAGAGAGGGTGAATGTGTCATTAGAATTCTTCAGGGTCAAAAAAACTTGGCAACTTAGAGAAGAGTAGAGGAGCTTGTAGGAAATGTCTGTCCAGGATCTTGAAATGTCTTGTCAGTTCAATGTAGGATTTTAGTTGCTTGCTTCACAAAACTCTGCATGCTTTCCTGTGAGCTCCTACTGCTGCTCAGTAGATGCTGTGCAATTAGCTGATGAATTTTCCTCAGGAAAAACAATCAGTATGTTCCCCACCTACCCTTATTTGTTTGGTTTTTTTCTTTGGGGGGGGTGGGGGTATGAATTCTAAGGGGAGAGATGACAGGATCACAGGATGTCAGGGGTTGGAAGGGACCCTGGAGATCTTTGAGTCCAACAAGATGATTAAAAATACCCCCAGAATGAGTGTGCAAAGCTGTCTGGTTTTACTGGATCTTCATGTAGCTTCTCCTTGACCAGTGTAGGAAAAACACAAGCTACTGGATAACAGAAATTGCCTCGAGGCACTTAATCAGCCCTCTTGCTTCTGTAGCTCAGAAGAGTGGCACTGAAAAGCCCTCACTTTGGACTTGGGGAACTTTATCCCAGGCTGCCTCCTCTGCTGCAGCCCCAGCCCAGCCAGGGAGCTCTCCAGACTCAGACTGGTTTCCTGCTGTTCATTCTTAGCTGTGTCTTTTGCAGAGCCACTTCAGTGATTCCTCTGTTCTTCCAATCAGGCTGATGGTGTCAGACACAAATCTGCATGTCCCCTTCTCTCTCTTGTTCTGTGCACTCCTCCTTTACTGCAGGCTTCACTCCTCATCTCCCTGCTCTGCTTATGCCAGTCAGAATGGGCATCTTTGCTCTCAGAGAGAAGGGGCTGATCACTCAGTTTCTAGGCTGATGCTTCAGTTGGGTTCTGTGACTGTCATCCCAGCACCAAGGGACTGAAGGGTTCTCTTGTCCCCACCCAAGAACTGATTATCAGCATTTATGGCTTCAGCAGAATGTCCCAGCTCGACCTAGAGCTGCAGGACTTAAGGAGAGGTTTATTTGAAAGTGGAGGAGTAGCTGGAATGCACAAGTGCTGAACAGAGCTGATTGAGTTGAGTTCTTTAGGGTTCAAGGCTCATCCCATTTCCCCATCACTCTTCATCTCACTACAGAGCTTTGGAGAAGGTGAAGATTCTTTTTTTGTTGTTCTCAATTGGTTTTTTCTTTCCTGTTTTTCTTTTCCATCCAAATTAAGGTTTATCATCAAATCCTTTTCTTCTTTGTGCAGTCCTTAGCTCTTCTTAGTTTACTGTGCTCCCTCAAAGAGAAACATAAATCATTTAGACATTTCTCTCTAGGTGATCTGCAGAGAAATTTGAGTGATTCAGAATTTTGAGGTGATTTCTACCTGAGGGGAAATGGAGCCCTGCCTTGGAAATCAGATTTGTCTAAAGGATAATCCCTCATGCTCTATATGGGGAATTAGGTGTCTAGCAAAGATCTCTGGAGTGAGTAGTGGGTTTTTATCTTGTCATTTTGGCAGGATATTGAATTTATTTCCTTTAGAAATATATGAGAGGGGATTCAAAAAACCCAATAAACCAGAGTAATCAGTGATGGTCTGTCTGATCTTTGGAGTAATAAAGCAATGTCTGTAAAATTAATGATCAAAGTGTTTGAGGTTTTATGTAGCATAGAAAAAAGCATATTTTGCATGCAGGGAGAATCCTGAAACAATTAGGTTTACAATTTCTTGGGTTTTATTAGGTCTTATTGGTGATTTAGAGCAGGGAAGGTATGAAGATTCAATTTTCAAAAATAGATTTCTTTTCAAGACTTAGTTCTGATCCACAGCAAAATACTAATATTAACTTGCCTCAGAAAGGTGACTGAATTATAACCAGTTATAAAATATCATTATTCTCCTTAAAATAATTAGTTCCATTTCCAAAGGAGGCAACACCAGCAATCTGTGTTCTTCCAGTATGCACTGGAGATCTTCCAAGGATAGAGAAGCAAATCTGCTGTGGAGTTTCAAAACAATAGACAAATCCAAGATGCAACTTTGCAGCTTTTAGCTTTTCATCCAAGAAGGGGCAGTGGGTGGAATCTGAAGCACAGGGAGTTCCATCTCAACATGAGGATCTTCTTCACTGTGAGGGTGACAGAGCCTGGAACAGGCTGCCCAGAGAGCTTGTGGAGTCTGGATCCATTTCTGAGTGATCTGCTCTGGCAGAGGGGGTGGCCTTTTCCCAGCCTCACAGGTGTGCAGGTCACATTTGAACTACCTGCTGGACTTCACCTGCATCTCTCAAACTTCAGGCTCTGGGAGGATCTGGGCATCACATCAGAATATCCAATATTCTGTGTTCTGGCTACAAATTCTACCTCCTTTTTTAGCAGAGACAGTAGGTACCTGCTCACTGAGTTTCATCTTCCTGCTTCTCTTTAGGAACCTGATAGAATTACACAGTTCTTACTATTTTTTTCCCCCCCTTACTTCCACATCTTTTTCAATGTATTTAGACTTTGGTAGCTCTAGAACAATCAGAGAAATAAACTTTTTTTACCTGGTTTTGGAAGATTATTGCCTGATTCCTTTCTGAAAGAGGAGGAGGGGAAAACAGTTGCAGGTACTGCAGTTACAACCATTCTATTTCTATTCAAATATTTCATGCCATAGTGACAAAAAAGCCTTAATGTTCCCAGGTCTTGGCCAAAAGGATTTTTATGGCTGAGACTTGAGATGCAGCTACTGCTTTAGAAAAAAAAAAAAAAAAGATTAAAAAAGGAAAGTTTTTTGTTTTAAAAAAAAAGTTTTGATTCATCACATGAGATTCAGAGTTGAATTTTTCCCCTGGTTAATAACTAATTGACAAAAAGAAGCCAAGTATTAAAGAAAAAAGTTAGTGGGCTGACAAGGAAAGGGACTTTTCCTCCTGTTAGACCAGGTGTAGATATATATGCACAAGTATATTTTTTCCACAGCTATTCTAATTTGTGCTGAAAACTTCATGTACTGATAAATAACTTCTACTTGGCTGCATGAAAACTTTTTTGTTCATATTTCTTCGTTTGTGATTTTTTTTTGCCCCCTTTTTTTTTTTTTAAATTACTTTTCATTTTTTGTTCCCACGTCAGTCCATTTCCACTTTCAGTCCATCCTTCTCATCTGTAGCATTTCCCTGTTCATTTTCTCCACTGCATCTTCTCTGCTCATCACTGGTAGAAGATTCTGGCAGCACGGCCTGCATGTGGCTCCCTCCTCTTGTGCTGGCATGTGATGGTGGCACCGTTGTGTTCTCTTCCTTTCCCTTTTTACTAACAGACGCAGACCAAACTGGAGCATGCCCGCATTAAGGAGCTTGAACAGAGCCTGCTCTTTGAAAAGACCAAAGCTGACAAACTCCAGAGGGAGTTAGAAGACACTAGGGTAATGGTTTTCACTATTTAAATAACAAGACTGCTTTGTGTTGTGGAAGATTTCTGATGACACACTCTGCTGGGGTGCCGAAGCACATCCCTGCTCCTGCCACCATCAGTACCTGCTGCAGGCACAGCTGGAACACTTGAGAAATTAGCATTAATTGTGAGCTGTAGGGGGGGGGGGGGGTTGGGTGGGTGGGCAAAAAGTCAGTTCAGCAGAAGAATTCAGGTAAGATGTGCTAAAACTGCAAGATTAAGACCTGAATCCAAGTCCAAAGTAGCAGATGGGACTTGGAAGTATCATCAGAGAATGTTTGGTGGTTCATTCTTAGAAGCAGCAGAGTTCATTACATCTAAAAACAAGATGAACTGTGCCAATGCTTTTAACACAAACTGACTATTTGGGGCTTGATTTCTGAGGTCTGAAATAGTTGTCCTACTTGCTTTGCTAAGTCATGGCTTGCAGTGGCTTTTTATGTTCTTTTATTTTTTCCACCCCTTATGTAATGTTTTCGTGGATATCCCAGTAGCACCAGTAACACTGCTGCTTGTCAAAATTTTCCTGGACATACTTTGTCCCAAGTCAAAAGTTCAAGAGATGTAAATCCTTAAGGAGATACCTATATCTATAGAACCATGTTCACCCACGTGGCTTTTCTTGATGGTGAGGTAAGGATGAATATTCTAAAACCAAGAATGTACTCCATAATAAATACTTTTAAAAAGCAATTGCAGGTAAGTCCTGTCTCTTAGGCTGTTGCTGTGATGAGGAGGTTGAAACAGTAAACTCCTAATTAGAAATAACTGCAGTAGCTTCTCTTCCTTTCCATTCCACAGGCTGCTTCCACAGACAGTGGAAAGCTCAGATAACATGAGGATACTTTTTCAGAGAGAACAAGGGACTGGCTATAGGAGTTTCAAAGTTGGAGGCTGAAAATCAGTTTGTGGTTTTCTATGACATGAAATTAAACTAATTGGGAAGCAATTCTTTCCACAAACACAGACCTCAACGTTTTCCTTTTGTTGTCAGTCTGCTTTAAAATGGTTCTGGGAAACATTTTGTTAAACATTTATACAGAAGCATTGTTTGATAGCTGTTCAGCAAGTCGTTATTTCTATAAAATGAATTTAAATTCTACTTTCAGAAAGAACATAATATGCATGTAACACAAAGACACAGATATTTTTCCTTATTTTAACCAGATCATTTATACATGAGTGAGACAGAAGGTACTTGGTCTTGTTTCCCAGCCTGCAGTGTAAAAGCAGCATTGGCTTTTACTCCAAGGTTTCTTGAAAATTTCCATAGAAATAGGAGTTGACAACAAAACTCTAAGGTGTTGGGATGCAAAACTCTGCTGAGGATACACCAGTGATGATAGTTTGCAACGCTGAGTGGTTTCTTTTCAGCAAAGGCCTGAATGTCTTTGTATTAACAGAGATTCTCTCATTCTCTCTTCTCTCCAAATGCTGTTGACTGTAGGTGGCCACGGTGTCTGAGAAATCCCGCATCATGGAACTAGAAAGAGACCTGGCCCTGAGGGTGAAGGAGGTAGCTGAGCTTCGGGGGAGGTTAGAGTCTAGCAAACACATTGATGACGTGGACACTTCCCTTTCCTTGCTGCAAGAAATAAGTTCTTTGCAAGAAAGGATGGCAGCAGTCAGCAAAGAGCATCAGAACGAGGTGAACTCGCTGAAGGAGAAGTTTGGAGTTAGTGAAGAAGCTTTGCAGAAGGAGATCAAAACCCTTTCTGCTTCCAACGACAGAATGGCAAAAGAAAATGAATCCTTGAAAACCAAGCTTGATCACGCCAACAAGGAGAATTCAGATGTCATAGAGCTGTGGAAGTCCAAGTTGGAATCTGCAATTGCCTCCCATCAGCAAGCCATGGAAGAACTCAAAGTTTCTTTCAGCAAAGGGGTAGGGGCTGAGACAGCAGAATTTGCAGAGTTAAAGACTCAGATCGAGAAGGTTAAATTAGACTATGAAAAGGAAATGTCCAATTTAAAACAGAAGCAGGAAAATGAAAAATCTCATCACTTGAAAGAGATTGAGTCATTGAAAGCAAAACTGTTGGCAGTCACAGAGGAGAAAGATCAGAACCTGGAAAGCCTGAAGACCAAACTGGAAAGTGTGGAAGATCAGCATCTAGTAGAAATGGAAGACACTTTAAACAAATTACAGGAAGCTGAAATAAAGGTAAAGGAGCTAGAGGTACTGCAAGCCAAGTACAATGAACAAACCAAAGTTATTGATAGTCTTACACCACAGATCAAAGCTGCTGAAGAAAAGCTTTTGGACCTTGCTGCACTTCAGAAAGCCAATTCTGAAGGTAAATTGGAAATCCAGAAACTTAGAGAGCAGCTTGAGGCAGCTGAGAAACAGATTCAGAATTTAGAGACTGAAAAGGTTGATGGAAGTAGCAAGGTTTGTATCAACATCCATCCTTTTCTTTTTACTTTGCTTTTATTTGACATTTGTACCTTTCTGATCTGCAAATACATCACAGAAAAAAAAGTTTTATTTAATATATATCTTAGTACTATCTGAGGAGGTTTAGAGAAAGTATTACCTGGGTCATATTCCTATACAGATTTCTAGTGCCCAGTCTGCACCATTAAATTAAAGAGATAAATCCTCTTTCTCCTTTTTTTCTGCAAGCTTCAGTGTGCCTCTGCTGAAAGCTTCATGTGACTGAAAAGTTAGTTTGACTTATCTGGGAGAAAAATCCACATAGCTTAATATTCCAGTTTTTACCCATTGTTATCAGAGTCTCTCAGGGCTCAGTGGAGAATTGTTTCCTCTATGCTTCCATTATCTTACCTCAAATGAAACAAAATGATGGGAAGGGATGATAAAAACAAATAAAACAGAAAGGATCCTGGTGGAACTTTTGTCTTAAGCCAGGAGGATTCAGTGATGGTGGTAGACCCCATTTCACAGCATTTTTGAAGCACAGGCTGCAGTGTCAGAGGTCTCCCCAAGATTTTTCCTGGTTTGGGGTGGAAAAATCCCCACTCTCTGCATGACCTGGCAAGTTGGAGCTTTAATTGTAAGAGTAGTGGGAAAGGAACTGGAAATAGCTTTTCTAAACCCTTCTCAGATGGTTCCAAGATACTAGATTCATCCAGACCTGTTCTGGGTTTCTGCACAACCCCCTGGGTGTGGTACAGAGCCTTTTGAAAAATCCACCCCTCTGTCTATCACTCGTGAGCAGCCAGTTGAAGCTGAAATGCTGAATTCATCAATTGAAACAAATTTGAAATCATAAAGAACCAAACCTACTAAGTCAACTGATGCTGTAACTTTCTTTCTGAAATTTTAAAATGAAATAGTCTTCACCATGAATTCCCAAAGATCTGAATGTTAATGAATTCAAGATGCAATTAGTGCTGTGATGTATGTAGTCGTCAGTGGAAATCAGCTTCACTCAGTTAACACATCATCTTTTTTTCAGTTTGTTTTTTTATTTTTCATCTTAAGTGATTTTAGTATTGTAGTCATTCCTTTCGTATTCAACTTTTAATTTTCCTATTTTTTCATTCATGTTTGTAATTTTATTTTACTGCATTTCATCATCCTCATTAGGCTAGTAATCTGGCCAAAGAGCTGCAGGGCAAAGAGCAAAAGCTTCTTGACCTTGAGAAAAACTTGAGTGCAGTAAATCAAGTTAAAGATTCTTTGGAAAAGGAACTTCAAGTTTTGGTGAGTAATACCCAAAAATTTTGACTTTATCCTTTGGATTTTGATTTTCATGGTGAGAGTGTAATTGAAATTACACTGTGGAGCTGGGCAAAGTCTTTTAGATCTATTTTACTCATGAAAAGGAGGCAAGAGGTCATGACTTACAGAATTTGTTGGGGAATGAAAAGAGCTTTTAATCTGAATTCTGTGTTACCAGCTGTTTGATCTCAATAGAACTCATCTGTTCATGGATTTCAGCTGAATATCAAACCAAATCCAAAGCAGCATGGTGGTTAAGTGTAGACTGCACATTAAGGAGTACATGGCCCTTTATTAGAACTGTGCAAACAAATTAGTTCTTGGTATACACTTCTTATACCTGGGTTTTGAAGACATTTTTCATCTGGTTTCTTATTTTGCAAAGTAATTCAATGTGCAGGTAGTTTGGAGTTGGGAGAGGTTTTTCCTGAGAAACTACACTGGAGTTAGTGAAAATCTTTCAATGCCATGGTAAATATTTGAAGTTGGTGGCAGAGTCTTGCTTCTTATCTTCCTCAGTTCCTTCCCTTCACACTCCCAGCATCTCTTCCTGCTGGGAAGCACTGGTAGGAGGTTGATGACAGGGTTGCAGATGTCCCCTGCCCAGCCTCTGAAAGCCAAAAATCCTGTTCCCTGTGCTGGACTCTGTGGCTCTGTGCAGTTCTGTTTCAGGGCTGGCTGATGGAAAAGTTATTGCTCACAACCAAGGCAAGGGAAAATCTTGCTTTGTGTTGCTGAGCTAATTCAAACAATTCAGATGTATTTATGACAAGAGTGAAGACCATTCTAGTCTATATGTATGTGAAAAATACCTAGTATACATGCAGTGGTTGAATCATGATGCTCTCACCAAACCTTACCTTGAGTTTTTATCCATTTTTCAGAAAGAAAAGTTTACTAGTGCAGCTGATGAAGCAGAAAATGTTCAACAAACTATGCAAGGTATGTCTGCTGCTAAACTAAACAAAGAACTGAAAAGAAATATATACAGAAAATATAAGTGCTGCAAAACAAAGAGGAAAAGAAATAATGCTGCAAAACAAAGAGGTTTTTTTCCCAGTGTTTTTAAATTTCCACTTGGTGGTACAGCAGCTTCAGCAGCTGTGGGAACCAGGATTACTTGCAGCCTCTCTTAAGAGTAATCTGCCTCTCAAGGAGGTGGAATTGTCTGCATCTAAGTAGTTACTAACTCTGTTTTCAAAATTTTACTTGCATAGAAACAATAAAAAAACTAAACCAAAAAGAAGAGCAGTTTGCACTCATGTCCTCAGAACTGGAACAGCTGAAGTCCAGTTTGACTGGTAAGGAAGTAACAAAATGGAATGTTTCTCAAAAATCCATCACCTTTGTGCTTTCCTCTGCCTCCTGCTCAGCTCTCACACAGCAGTACATGATGCTTTCACAGTGCACATGCCTTCAAAAGAAAGCCTTTTCTCCTGGGCAGAAAATGGCTTTTGTGGCACTGTGCACAGCACCTGATGTTGGGAAAATAGTGCAGTAAGGCAGAAGATGCCCCAGCTGAGTGTACTCCAAACCAGGAGTTACTTTCTTGTTGGGCATGGCAGAAGCCATGCTGTGGTGGTGGGCAGATGCCAGGCAAAGGTTTGGGGCCTGGCCTGAACACTGCAAATGGAAGATAGTTCATTCCCAGAGCCCTTGTCCATCAGCAGTGTTTTCTTTTCCAGTATATCAAAGAGACTGTGCCTTAGTCTGCTTGTCTACTTGCTATCTCCTAGGAGGCAATCTTGCTCTGTCTTTCAAGTGGTACATCTTAATTTCGAAACCTTTGTAGAAAGAAATGAATTATTATTAATTAATTATTACCTCCTCTGTGAGCAAGCCCTTCAGGGCATGGTTGGGGCTGTAGAAGTCATCCCAAGGGCTGCTCTTGACCTTGGTGGCAGTGCCCTGGACTGAATCTGGTTTTTCACTGTAGCTTCATGTTGCTTGGCATTGTTTGTCTTCTGCTGCTCTACTAACTAGCTGGTGAGTTCTCACCCATAAGATTGGGTAGATCTTCTTACATTGCTTCATTAGCCTCTGGTATGGGTAGAACTCAGATCAGCTTCTCATGTCCTGAAGTTAAGTGAATCACTTCTGGAAAAATGATTTCTTGACTCGTTGCTTTTTTACTATTCCTGAAAAGTTCTTAACCTTCTGCTACATTTAACAGTTCAAAAGTCAAAGAATCCTGATGTTTAAGGGGGCAATTTAAAGCTCTGCAGTATCAGTATTACTCTGCTTACAGTTCTTTCCTATCTCCTAGCTCCTCTGTGCATACCCTTTCTCTTCAACTGACTAGGCTGCTTATCTTGGTCTTGCTCAGGGATGGAGAAGAAGCTGAAGGAGCGTGAGGAGAGGGAGCAGCAGCTGATGGAAGCAAAAGCCAAACTTGAAAATGATATTGCAGAGATCATGAAGTCTTCAGGAGACAGCTCTGCCCAGCTGACCAAAATGAACGACGAGCTGAGGCTGAAAGAGAGGTATTCCCTGCCCTCCCTGCCCTCCCTGCCACAGCATCCCACAGGAATTCCTTCCTCCTCTGCCCCCAGCTTCCCATTTTCTCTTTCTGTCAATACCTGAACGAGCTGCTTCTGTCAACATTCATATGACAAGTGAACTTATTCTCTCAAGCAAACTGAATCAGAACAGTCTCTGAGTGATTTGAAGAGTATCTAACATTCAGGATTCTGAAATTCTTATGTAAGAAGTTTCTCATGGCCCCAAGTAAACACCCTTTTCAATAAACTAGACTGTTTGGGGATGGTGCTTCATAATTACTTGATGACCTGATTAGCCTGGTTCATTCTGATCTATAAAAGACTCAGGTCACCTTTTTTATCCAGCAAGTGAAAAGGTGTTTTGTTTTGTTTCAAATAAAAATTGTATGTAGAATAGTTGCTCTACACCTTTACAAACCCCATACAGGAGGCAGAGTAAATGGCAGCTGTGTTGCTCTGCACATGAGCAAGTGCACAGTCTCACTTGTGTATATTTAATTTAGCAGAACATTCTCTATATGTTAAATAATTAAATCTCTTTCTAAATGCTTGGACAGAATATAGAACTTCAGCATAATTTAGAGTCTTTCATCTCTGTGCTTGTTGTGCTGTCAGCAAAAAGTAAAGTTCTTTTATTTGGTCTTTTTAGGCAGTTGGAGCAAATACAACTTGAGCTTACAAAAGCAAATGAAAAGGCTGTTCAGCTTCAGAAAAATGTGGAGCAGACAACACAGAAAGCTGAGCAGAGTCAGCAAGAAACTCTCAAGATTCATCAAGCAGAACTGAAAAATATGCAGGATCAACTAACAGACATGGTAAGAAGAACTTTAAAAAGCACAAGCTAGGTGCAGAATGTTGTGCCACTGCTTCTTTAACTGTGTTCCAACTGTTTTCTGTCAGAAAAAGCAAATTGAGACCAGCCAGAATCAGTATAAGGATCTTCAGGAGAAGTATGAAAAAGAAACTTCTGAGATGATCACTAAACATGATGCAGATATCAAAGGGTTTAAGCAGAACTTGCTGGATGCAGAAGAGGCACTGAAAATGGCACGAGAGAAGAATGATGAGTTAGAAACACGGGCTGAGGAGCTGAAAAAACAAGCTGAGGAGGCCAAAGTATGTTTCATTTGTTACTCTGCAAGTAATTTAAAGTTTAAATCTTTGTTTCAGTGAATAACTGTGGGTTGGGTTGGGTTTTTTTGCCTGACTTCACCATTTAATAGTAAGATTTTTGCAGTGTTTCCTTCCAGGGTAGGTGAATGTTGGTTAAGGAAGAGGAGCCTACACAACTAACTGGTTGTCCTCTCTAGATTACACAAGAATCCATGAAATGCAGTTCTTGGATGTTAACATTTTATCTTCATAAATCCCTGGCTCAGCACAGTCAGCTGGAGCCAAATGTTCCTCTCTGTTCTGCTTTTTAAAATATATTGTCAGTTATTTCATATGTTACACACCTGAAATATTATCCTATGGTATGATCCCTTATGATGCACAACTATTTCATATGTAGCTTGACTTCAGTGGTTTTTACTTTTTCCTCCTGTTCCTTTGCCATTACTGCTTGCTTTTATCCCTCATTAGTTATTCACTATAATCTGGTTTTATGCTTTAGCAAAATATGTAGTGTATAAATTGGCACACAAGTTACTTTTAAAAGCACCATTGATGTGGTGTTTTGAATTAAATGGGTTATGACAAGACAGTACAGAATCAGGTAGAGAATTATTTATATAGAAGGTAAATTTGAGAACTGGAACTCAGTATCTAACTCCCTGCAGTTTAATTCCCTTAGAATCTCATTAAATCTGTGGCTCTTCTTTCGAGTAATTTACATTCAGAAAATTTGTTGAGAGAAGTTTGAAAAACAAGGTGAAGTTTGTATGGAGGAGCCTTCAAACTATTATTATATCATCATTATTATTATTATTACTACTGTTATTTAACCACTTGCAAATGGTGGGTGTTTTGTAATGAAATATGAGGGCTGGCTGTCCACAGCCAAGTTGCACAGGGACTGTGTGACAGTGTATACACTTTATTAAAACTTAAATGACAGTAGCTCTGTTTGCCCTTAAACCACATTTCTCATTTGTCTGCTTGACTTCATTTTTGTTTTCCCTTTTCCCTGACTTTATTTCTCTAGTCCTTAAGCTCTGTGTTAGCGTCAGCCAGAAAAGAAATTGAACTAATGTCAGACAAGATGAGGGGTTTGATGTCAGAAAAAGAGACTTTGGCACAGGAGGGGGATGCTTTAAAATTAGAGAGAGGTTCCTTGTTATCAAAACTTCTAGACTTGGAGTCAAAGATTTCAGTAATGCAACGAGACCAAGAAGAACTCCAGACACTAAATGAAGAACTTAATTCAGAAAATAAAAACATCCTAAAGCAGAAGGAAGAAGCTGATGCCAAAAGCCAGCAGGAAAGCACTGAAAAGGTAGCACTAATTTCTGAGAAAAACAAGTTACTCTCTGAAATAGAGGCAGCCCAGGCAGACCTTCTGAAGGTAACTCAAGAAAATGATGCTCTCAGGTCTTCAGAGTCAACCTTGCTCCAACGGCTGAAAGAACTTCAGGCCAACAGAGATGCCATGGATGTGGCATGTCAGAGACATACCAAAGAATGGCAAGAACTGGAGAATCATCAGAAGAAGCTTTTGGAAGAGAAAGATGCAGTGGTGAAAGACAAAGATGATGTTATTCAGAAGCTGGAAAAATCTTGTGAGGCCCTGGCCAGGGAAGTGTCAGCTGTGACTGCAGAGAGAGATTCAGCCTTAGGTAAACACTCAGACCTTCAAAATACACATACAGCCTTACAAACTGAAATGAACAGTCTATTGCAGGCAAGTCAGAGCCTGCAGGCCAAGAAGGAGCTGCTCCTTAAAAGCCTAGAAGAGCTTCGTGGGAGTTTAGAGGGCATGGATAGTGAAAACCAAGCCCTGAAAGTGAGGACAGAGGAGATGCAGAGGGAACTGGAGGCTGAGCATAAAGAACTGGGCGAAGCCACGAAAGCCAACAGGGAGCTGAAGGATTCCCTTGCCAGCCTCTCTCATCATCTTGAGGAGATTAAGGCCTCAAGAGAGAGATGCAATTCTGAATGTGCTCGGTTACTTCAAGAGAAAGAGGCACTTTCTTCATCAGAACAAAGGCTGCTGGCTGCAAGGGAGGAGCTTGTGGCTCAGAACAGGGCCATTGCTGAGGAGCTGAGGAAGGCTGCAGCAGACGCCGCACGCGCCCAGAGAGACTTCTCGGAGCAACTGGACAGGCTGAACTCAGACAAGGAGTCTGCGTGGCTGAAGTTGGTGCAGTTTGAAAAGCACAACGAAGCTCTTCTCCAAGAGAAGAAGGATTTGGAGAACAAATATTTGGAGCTGCTGGATGAAAACGAGTCTGCTGCAAATGCAGTTTCTGAGCTGAAGAGAGAACGTGACCTGGACGTCGCGGCCAAGAGAGCTCTGGCCCAAGAGAACACCACCCTCCAACACTCCATTGAAGCCCTCAAGGAAGAACTAAATAAGAAGACTGTAGAAAATCAAGAGCTAACAGCCTGTAAATGTGACCTTTCAGATCTTCTGAAAGAGGCCCAGGATGCCAAAAGAACCTTAGAAAATGAACTGGCTGCTGCGTCACGTGCCGAGCAGGTCCTGTCATCCTCATTGAAGACCTGTTGCTCTGAGAGGGAAGTGCTGGCCAGAGAGAGGACTGAACTGCAAGAGAAGTGTCAGAAATTAAATGGTGAGGTTGAGATTATGAAAGAAAACTTGACCATGGAAAAGGAAGCTAGAAAATTGGACAAGGAATCCTTTCTGTTGGAACGTATGGAACTTCAAAGAAATATCAGCTCCTTAGAGAAGGAGGTAGAAGAGCTGAGAGAGAAAAATAAAGACATTCTGACTGAGAAAGAACTTGTAGTTGAGCAGAAAGGTAAATGTGAAACTAAACTGGAGGAAATAATTAAAGAAAAAGAAACTCTCTGTGCAGGAACAGAGCAGCTTGCTTCCAGTATCGAAAGACTGCAGAGTGACTTTGCTTCCTTGTCCAAATCAAAAGCAGAGCTCCAGGACCTGCACAGCTCTGTCTGCGAGAGGCTGGAGGTGGCAGAGAAGGAGAAGATGAAGTTGCTTCAGGAAAATGAGAGCCTGCTTGCTGAACAGAAGACTCTGGGCATCATGAAGGAAGAAATACTAAAAGAGAAGGAGAAATTCTCCAAGGACTGTTATCAACTGCATGAGGAAGTAGCACTTTTAGAACAAACTAATAGTGACCTCTCAGACAAATTGCTGGTCTCTCAGGGCAAAAGTCAGATGCTGCAGGAGGAGATGAACAATCTGGCTTTGAAACTAAAAGAATTTGAGACTCTCCAGGCCCAAACGGTAGCACAAAAAATGGAGGTATTGAAACACATAGTTAAACAACCAAGTTCAGTTATACTAACCCTGAGCACTAACCTGAGCTCTCCTCTCTACACTTTACTGCACACTCAGCACTTCATCTCAGGCCAGACTGGCTGGAATTATGGCCTCTCTCAATCTATTACTATGGTTTTGCTACTCATTTTATATTTTTTTTATCAATTTTTAACCCTGAGTCTGAAAGATTTCAGTATTGAAAAAAAAAAATCATCATTTCTAAATCTAAAAGCCTATGTTGTTGCTGAGTGTTGCAAGAAAACAAACTGTGAATAAAAGGAAGTTTTGTTTCTTGAATCTGGTCAGAGAAATTGAGCAGCTCCTGTTGAAGTGCTCTGCAGCTTAAAAGCAAGAGTAGCAGATAAGGTTTTAGATTAGATCTTTCTGCAATTGTTAACTTACAGGAACCTACGAATTTGGGTTATTCAAAACATGGCAAAACAACTTAGAGCTTCTGTAAAAGTAATTGGATAAAAAGCAGTGCAAGAGAACCATTCAAATGTACACTGCAGGACTTTCAGCCTGTTAAAGATGTTGACAATTCTTTTTATTCACAGAAGTGTTTTGTATTCACCACCAGCAAGTTCTATAAAGCATTTTGAATCTCAGTTTGTGTGGCTTGAAGCCCATGAAATCACTGTGAGCACCCATTGGGATCTAGATATCCTATAGGAATGAATTGTGCCTGCCCAGATGTCTTAATGTTCTTGTCAAGTACTTCCTTGTGATAATTGGCATTAGTTCCTCTTTAATTTTGTCTTTTTCCATTTTTTTTAGCAGCTTTTTATAATTCCACATTTTCTGCAAGCAGAGCAGTTTGTTGGAAGTGAATAGCTGTTGAACTACTGCAGTCCAAAGTTATTAGGGATCTTAGGAGCAAAAAAAGTAGTGACAATGGGAAATCCAGGCACTACAAAAGAAGAAATGGGCTTCCTTAGTGGTGCCACAAGCATGGGCTTATGATCTATTTCTGCATGCAGTTAAATCTTCTCATGTCCCTTTATTTTTATACTTTATGCAGCTTCAAAATGCAGATAAATTCCCACTTGAAGTCCTTATTTAATTGGAAAGCAGATGGCAAATCGTGGAGCTGAGCATAAAGTATTGTGGATCATCTTTTGCTTTCAGAGGCCCCTTTGTTAAGACTTCTTTTTTTTTTTTTCCCCCACTCCCCTTTAAATACAGGCTGCCAAAATGGCAGAAGATGTTCAGCAGGCTGTGGAGAAGGTGACCAAAGAGAAGGATGCCATTCACAAAGAAAAGATTGAAACTTTGGCCTCTCTGGAGAACTCCAGACAGACAAACGAGAAGCTGCAGAATGAAGTAATCACATTTAAATGCTTTTGTATGAAAAGTTTTGCCTAGTCCCTAAGGAGCAGCTAGTGAATTAGAGGATTAGATTAGGCAGGAGTGGGTTCTGTCCTTTGCCCACCACTCAGTCCTGGCTGGCTTGTGACAATTTACCAGTTGAGTGCATCCTGGTGGAAAATCTGGGTGCTGTGTATAGTTGTGTGGCCTTTGTGAGTTTGACACGTGTAATGTTGTCATTTCTGCTGTTTTCCACTTTTCTGCTAATCAGAATTGTGGTTTGACAAGGTGCTGGTTCTGCTGAGCTAAGCACTGGACACACACATGAGCACAACAGTCCCAAAGAACTTCACAGTCCAGCGTGAGCACTGCTTTGTGAAGAATACCCTCACTCATTTCTTTCACACTTTTTACCTCAGAGTAGCTAGTCCAGCATTGAACTGGCATCTTTCCTGCAGGTCTTCAGCAGCCTGTGGCCCCCTTTTGCTGGCTCTTTCATCCTTTGCAGCTCCTGCAGGGGTGGGTGGTGAACAGCTGGGCTAACCTAAATGCCACAGCTTGTACCGAAGCAATTAGGGTTCCCAGCGAGCTCTGTTGACTGGAGAATTAGAAGTGGTGACGTTAATAATGACAGGGGTTCACTTTCTGGATTTAAGCAAAAATAAAAAACCCCAAACAATAATAATCCCCAGGGTCCTTTAATGCCACGAGAATGGCTGCAGATTATCCCTTATGTAATAGAATGTGTCGCTGAGGGCGACCGAGTGAGAGCCGTGTTTACGTGGTGGCTGCAGGCTCAGTGCAGACAGGCAACAGTTTGCCCCATGCAGAGAGATCTCTGGAAGGAATTCATGTCTTGTGGTTGCTGCAAGCACAGCACTCAGCCTCCTGTTTCTCAGAAATTCAGGTATGATGAAGCAGATTGGTTTGCTTTTATCAGTTTTCATAGAGGAATGAGGCGAAGGGAGCAGCTAATTTGTTTTTTGACATGAATTACTGAAAAATAATTTGATTTTTTAAAGAAGGGCTTTGAGATTGCAGTGTATAAAATGGAGATGCTTTGGAGCTTTACCTTTTACAGCAGGGTACATCCATCAGATTACTGTAAAGAGCTCTTCAGTGGACTTTGAATTCTTTGTGCTGCTCGACTTGAATGCAGGAAGTCTCCTAACAAATGCTTCTCAGTAAAACAGAAGGAATTCATTGAGGGGCTAAAGATGAAAAAGTGAAACAGCTCAGCTCTGCTCTCCTTTTTGCTGAATATCCTTTCCAACTGCTACACCTAAGAACTCTATTGTTTCATTACTGTAATGAGAGTTTTTTTCCTCTTTAAGTTGGACATGCTTAAACAAAACAACCTGAAAAATGAAGAGGAACTTAATAAAGCAAAAGAGCTTCTAAATCTGGAGAACCAGAAAGTGGAAGAACTTACAAAAGCATTGTAAGTATTTCAATGTTAAATCTGTTTAAAAGTGCCTTTGTAGTTACATTTATTCCTTTTTTTTTCCCCTTTCTTTTATTGAAAATTGTCTTGTTAGTACCTCTCAAATTTCCTCACTTACAAAGCTGATAGTAGGTCAAAATTAAATATTAGTTTGACATGTATAAAACTTTAAATCAGAATGTTACTTGTGAATTGCTGAAGGGTATTGAAGCAATTCCTGCTTCCAAGCACTGCTTGGAATAATTTGTTGGAGGAAGTGCAGAATTCTGCCACCTGAGGGCACCAGATTATGTTAAAAGCTTTATTATGAAGAATTTCTGGTTGGATTCAGTTACAAGTACACTTGGAGGGTTAAGTAGTTTTGAGTGGCTTTGTTTAGAGTAAATGTAGTTCTGCTTTTATTTGCATTGATGCTTTGTCCAGCTTGTTCCTGTTCCCCCACTGTGCTCTTATTTTCTAATTGGTACAAAACAAACACCATCTGTAGTATGTAAAACTAGAGTTAATTGCTTATCATTTGAGATGCTTTATTTGAGAAACTACCTACCTCTTATGTGCTACACTGTACATAAAGAAATTAACTGCAAAGCATGTGATGTAAAGTAATTTCTTCTGTGGATTCTCATGGTTGGTCACCATGAATAGAGATCCTGATTATTGTACCCTGCAGTAGCTGCATGTCCCCAAACCATCAGAGACCCAATGCATTCAATCACAAATCCCTGTTCCCTCCTTCACTCTGGGAATTTCTTGACTCTTGGGATCTGGATCAACAGCTAAGAGCAGCTTTGACTAATTATTGTTAGTTCTCCAGGTCATTTTTTGACAGCTTTTAACTACTGCTCTGAGGTGAAGACAAGGCAGGAGGGGAATCAGCACACAGAACTGACAGTGTTTCTGTGTGACTAGCAGGGTTTGCTGCCTGCTTTCAAAACCTCTGTGCCTGTGTAGACAGCAGCCTCCTTAGAGAGGCAGGATTCATCATCCTGAGTGCTTTGTGGGAGGTTTTATTTCTTTTTTTTCCTTAGTTACAGACTATTGCTGAATGTGATCTGTGGTCAGAGACATTGGGGATGAGCAGAAGCTTGTTTAGTTCTTTCTTAATCTTTTTTTGTTGTCATAAATACACTGTGTATTGCCTTCTTTCAATTAGAGTAAGGAATTTGCTTGGTAACAGGCATTTCTTGCTCAGGATTACTGTGGTAGAGAGAATCCCATGGAGGGGAGTTGATGCTGGTAGCAGCCTGGCCTTTGCAGGGGGGAGATGTTGCCCCCAGGAGCTGTGGCTGCAGCCTCCAGAGCAGTGGGTGCCTTCTGGAGGCAGGAGGCTGTTCCAGTGACATCAGTGCCCTTTGGGCAAGAGCCTTCCTGGCACAGTAGGATGAAGCAGAGCAGCAAGCCTGGCTGGTGTGTATTCATCTGCTACCACTCACTGGCAAGTGCACTTGGCAGCTCCCAGTGTCAGCCTCCTTGGCACTAAACACAGGGGGGCATTTCACACAAATTGACCCCAGCATTTCGTGTGCTTTTTTTTTTTCCCCATGCCCTGGGCTGTAACACTGCAAGCAAAAAGAGGAGAGGTGGTTAGTGCTGCAGTTCAGCAGACAGTCATGGTTAAAAATAGGTGTGTTCCTGCCTCAGCAAGTGGCTTCACACTGAGATAATTCGAGTTGCTGCTCAGTGGGGGGAGCTGCCTGTGCAATCCAACCTCGGGGGGGTCGGGGTGGGAACTGGGGAAGGTGAGAGCAGAGAGAAGAAATGGTTGAAAAATTTGAAGTCACATTACATGCTGAACACAAAAAGTAATCCACACTTGTGTTTGTTTAAATGTGCCCAATAATAGACCATTGAGTCCTAATGTTTTAAAGCCTAAGTTTCTGACTTATGGGCTCATCTGCCTCCCACAGTTGTAAAAAGTATTTTTAATATTCCAGTCAGGGTTTAACTCTGTGCAGCACTGGCACACTGGAGTGCTCAGATGCTGAGAGTCCTTTTGATGGAAACAAAACACAGTCGTAAAAATTCCTGAGTGAAATAAATCTTCCCTCTTATTTCTTGATATTGTCAGATCTTCTAAAACCCTGTGTTAGCCTCTTGTGAAATATTTGCTTCAAAAACCTGGTGGAAATAAACTTGCTTTAAGGATACCACACATGTTAGTAGGAACGTAGGCTGATGAAACCTGCAAATCCATTCTTCTTTCCTCCAGCTTTTGTTTTGTCTCCTTTTCAGTTTGTATCAGTTAAAATAATGAAACAGATGGGATGTTTCCCTCTTTTGCCTCCTGTGATTTTGCATGTTGTTGTGTCTTTGGGTGTCAGACCTTGTAGGGAGTATTAAATAAGTGAAACTAAATTTGGGTGGGTTTTTTTTCCTTTTAGTTTTTCTTTTCCCTTTTTTTGTTGTGGGTTGGTTTTTTTTGTTGTTGGTTTGTGTTTTTTTGGTTTTTGATTTTTTTATTCAGTCGATTCTTGTATTTTACCTCTAGCTGCAAAGTTCAGCTCTGGAGAAAGTCTAGGCTATAAATGTCACCACCCCTCTATCAAACCCTACCCTGTATTCCTGACTCCAAACCTTCACTAACCCTCAGAAGCACCAGAACTCCCAGTCTGAACTTCCCTTCCCTTCCTTCGAACACAGCAAAAGGGAGCTCTGTGCTCCTGCAGCTTTCCAGGGTTCAACCCAGCCCTGTGCACTGGAGGTATAGATTGTCACCTTGCTGATAGCTGCCATTAGACACGTGACCTAGATGTATTTATTCCAAGCTGTGAAGCTGAATCTCTCCCCCAGTTTTCTCTTGCCTCTCCCGTTGCTGTGGTAACGATGCTCTCTATGTCCTCACAGCGACGCGCTGAAGCTGGCAGCAGCTCACAACTCCCAGCAGCTTGCAGCTCTGCAAGAGGAGAACCTGAAACTTGCTGAGGAGCTGGGCAGGAGCAGGGAAGAAGTCACCAGTCATCAGAAGGTAGAGTGGCAGGACTGGTTTCCTCCTCTGGGGTGAAAGTGCTGTGCTGTGCTCTGGCTGCTGGCACCCGGGGGACGTTGAGCTGCATGTTTGGGTTTGAAAAGATGAGGAGTTCTGAGAGTGTTTTACAAGAAATTTGGAAGCCACCTGCACTGGGAGGTTAGAACTGCAGGGTACCAGGGGGAGGATATTGGGAGGCTTGGGAATAAGGATAAATTAAATATACTTTAGCCTGATGTATTAACAGACACTTGCTATTTCTGTCAGGAGTCGGTTTTATTATAGAACTGGAATAATTTTGTTATACAATCTCTATCTACCCAAGGAAATCTGTTTAATTCTCCTTATTCCTGCTCTTCCCACTAAAAAAAGATCATTTAGGACCTATTTTAGAATACTGTTTCAAACTCCTTGGTTGGACTCTGTCTCTGAAACTCTCTGTACACGTGTGTGCTTGCTTGAGCTCCATGCTGTGTGCTGCAGCCAGGCAGTCTGTGCTGGAGGATGCTTTACAGGGGAGAAGAAGACTCCTCTTAAATTTTATATCTTAGTTTTTAGTATTATATTTGAACTTCTTGGAATCTTAAAGTACAGCTTTAGTTACACAGCCTCTGACACTGGTACTTGCCAAAAGAGACAGAAGATTTAGAGCCATGAAATGCTGTGGGGTTAGTTCTTGTGGAGCAGTTCCAGTGACAGCCACACTGGGAAGGCATCTTTGGAAAAAATCTTTGTCCAAAAGCAAGGATGTAGAGAACATAAGTTTATATATTGCCTTTTTGAGACAGCACTTGTGCAGAAGAGAGCTGTGCCTGTTCCCAGGGCAGTGGAACTGAGCTGTTCCATCCTGCACCAGAGCCAAATCTTAAAGCCAAGGGGCTCACTTTTCCCCAAGTGGGAAAAAATAAAGATGGGTGACTACAGACCTGGCCAGTTTCTAAACCCTTTTGGCTGGTGACAGGAGTAATGCCCGAGCTGCTTCATCCTAAAGAGCCTTTTGGAGATGATTAAGAAGAGCCCCAGACGTGTGGGCTCAGCCACTGACTCATGCAGCATCTGAGTAGAGCTGTGGTAAGAGAACGTTGTCATCCTGAACAGCCAGTGGGAGCTCTGCTCCCCACTCCCACCTCTTTGCTTAAATTATTCCAGAGTCTTGGAGGCAACCTGTCATTTTCAGCAAGAGTTGTAACTTGCAAAGGAATCTGGCACCATTGGTCAAATCTTTCTGCTTATTGCATGTGGCCAGAGTTGATAGGCAGCAAGTCCCTGAGGGAAGGGACCCTTCAGCCCCAGGGCACTGGCTGTGGGCACCCCAGCATCAGCAGAGGCCTCTGCTCTTGCCAGCTGAGCTTGTGAAGGAGTCTTGCTGTCTGCCTACTGTGCAGCAGTCAGCAGGAATCCTCCTCTCATTGCCAGCATGGACTGGGATTAGTCAGTCATCCTGTAAACTGGAATATGCTCAGTTCATTCTCACTGTGGCCTTTTCTGCCCGTGAGAGGATGGCTCTGAAATCAAAGAGCTGGGTAGATCTGCCAGAGCTTGGAGAAACAGTCTCTTTGCCTTCCTCAGCTGTTGGTGTTGGATGGTGACTTCTCCTGCGAGGAAGGTGTCAGCTGAATGTTGGGAAGGTGAGAAAGGTGTCTGCTGTGTTTGCTAAACACCCACAGTGGCTTTAGGTCTAGTGAGCTGTGTGTGGCCTCCTGAAACACTGGGAAGAGGAGTTGGGTTTTGCAGGGAGCTCTGCTGTGGCAAAAGGAGCAAAGGTGAGATGGTAGCATTATAAAGTGCAGGTCTCCTGACGAGTCACATAACTTATCAGCATGGCTCTTCTCTGTTCAGTATTGTTCAGCAGTCAGGTGAAACGTGGTCCACCTGCCCAGAACTGTCTGCTACTAAAATTATTCCCTGTGTCATCTGGAGCCTGTAAAGTGCTGAAAGTCCTGCTGAGTATGAGAGAAACCTGCTCTTGCTCCATGTAGGACTTGATAAAGTTCCCTTTGAGTCTTACCCAACCTCAACTGAAGACTCCCCTCGTTCCACCTTTGGCTCTGCTGGGTTCTCTGACTGAAATGGCAAGAAAACCAGCCAGCCCTGAGGCCAGTGGCACAGGCAGCCCAGTGCTGGGCTGGCACAGGGTGGAGATCCCCAGCAGCTCTGCTGTGCTGTGGCTGGGGGGAGCAGACGCCGTGGCGAGGCAGCGCCTTCCCTCGCTGACACTGAGAGTGGCCAGAAATGCTCCTCCAGAGAACTGCTCCAGCACATTCTGCAGCAGAAGCATCCGTGGTGAAAATGAGGAGGTTTCCCAGAGAGCAGGATTGCCCGTGGAGCTGGGTTTGAAGCAGTAGATGCTGAAATATCAGAGGGCAGGGAGGAAAGCAGAGCATGGAGCAGGAGTCTCTGGGCATGTGCCCATTAAAATGCAGTAAGAACAGTTCCAGGCACAGGTTTTGAAGTATTTTTGAGCAGTTGCCATGGTAACTCTATAAATTCTAGCATGTTAGTCAATTGGGTTAGTGAATCTGTGGCTGGATGTGACACACTTTGCAAAATTAATGAATACCCTTTCATGAATGATTTATCCTGACGTCTAAAGGTTAAAGTGACTTGTACTAAAGATGCTATGGGGTGCTTTTCTATATTGGTCCATAAATAATTAGCTGTTTGTAATTAGTTAAAGATTCCCAGTCAGATACTAAGCTCGGGGAACTTTTCTGGCTGCAAATAATTTGTTGTGGTTATTTTGGGAGCCTCAGAACTTGGCAGGCATTTGAACTTCACTGGGGAGAGTGTAGAAACCCCTACTCACTCAGCTGGTCTGTCTTCTGTTGAAGTGATGTGAGAAGTCTGCCCTGAGGCTGATGAGAGTGAGCTGATTGCTGGAGAAATGCTCAGGAGAGGAGTGTCCTTTCTCCCCTTCTACCATGGAACTGCTCAAGACTTGGTCCCTGGCTCATGAAGCTGCACAACTCCTCTAATGTCTTGTTCTTCTTTACTTTCCTCTTCTAAATCCACTTTCTATCTTGGTCTGTACAAAATTCACTCTTCTGTCCACAGCCAACCAGGAAACTAAAAGGGAGGAGAGATGCAGGCTTTATGCTCAGTGTGGGAGCAGTCCACAAACATCAAAGGATTTTCTGAGCTAAACAGGCACCTAAAAGAACCCAATAAAACGATGGGGTTTGTTTGCAGGGGTTGGAGGGAGCTCTGTGGCCACAGCCTGCAGGGAATGAAGGGTGAATGACATCAGGATGAGGAGTTTTTGCAATTCCAAGTGGCAGTCAGGAGCATAAACACTGGGAAGTTGAGCTGGCCTAGGGTGAAACAAAGCCATTTGATTGGGGAAGGTGGCCAGGTCAGTGCTGCACATTGGGAGAGAAATGCCAGTTCTGGAGAGCAGTCCAAGAACTGACCTGGAAAAGTGCAGTGCACGAGACATTGCAACGTGAGTCTGGGGGAGGAGAAGGGGCTACATGGAATTGTCACAGAGGGTCTGGGGAGGAGGCTGAAGAGTGAAACATTTCCCAGAATTTTCAAACCTTTTTTCCTTGTTTTTTTTTACTGTGAGATGTAAGGAGCTTGTTTAGGCTGCCTCTGTGTAGGAAGCAGGGAAAAATTCTTGCAAAGGGGGTATACATTGTGATGCTGAAATAGCTGCAGGAGCAGCTTGGCCATACCCCACAGTGCTGTGGTGGTCACTTCCCTTGAGAGAGACACTTTGATTAAATACTTAATTTCTGAACCTTATCAGAAGGTCAGTTACTCCAGTGTTTCCATGGTGGGACTTTACAGCTTTGTTGTGGTGCAAATTACTGTTCTGTTTTGCATTTCCTAAACCTACCTGTGCCTGTCAGTTTGGAGCCCAAGAACCTGCAGCATATTTTGATCTTTTCAGTTGAAGTCTTTTTCAGCCTTACTAGTTGAAAGATCTTAGAGTGGCCCTGATGTTCAGGATACAGTAACAGACACCAGACCAACAGCTTCAGGGATCAATAATTTAGATAATGGTACAGTAACAACTACTGTCAGGAACACAGTTATCCAGGTCAGAACAACAGCAAACCCAGTAATTCATCAGTACCAGGTTAAACTTAACATCTGTGTTTTCTCTGAGGAGCACAGGGCCTGGAAATACCATATAAAGCAATACTACTAATAAAATACTATATATGAAAAGCAGTAATATCCCCTCACTAGCTAATAGTCCTGCTCACTTTGCCTCTGTGTGTTGTCCTAGTAGCAAATCAATTACTTTGAGGATTTTTAGGCTCTGCAGCCTCTCCCATGTTTGTTCTGTGATGCTCTGTTATACTGTTAGTTTATTAACTGTGGTCTTTTTGTCCTTGTGTTTTAGCTGGAAGAGGAGAGATCAGTACTCAATAACCAGTTACTAGAGATGAAAAAGAGGTAAGATGGTTTTTCTGGTGTGTGTTTAACTAGACAGCCCTACAGGAAACACAACAGCAAAACACTTTTGTGTCAGTCAGAAGTGCTGAGGTTGATCCTCACACTGGATTACAGATGGTATCTGCCACATTTTCTCCATTAAAAGGGAGAAAGAACTGTTAATTGTAATTATGTAAGCAGTGGTATTTACCATTTCCTCTTCACTTGTGCACCTCTTGCATTGTAGTTCTCTTCCTTTCCAGTTTAGTGTCTGGTTTTGGTCTGCTCTGGAATGTTGGATTGTCTCAGCCTGATGAAAATGTAGATGTAGAGATCTGACCTGTCTCAAGGAATAAGGGAGAAATACAGTGATGCTAAGGATCATTATTAAAAACAAAAAGACAGAAAGAAAAGCAGCAGTTAATTCAGCATTGAGTGTTGCTTTCATAGTTTGGGGACCTTGTGTTCCTTGTGTTTATTGCAGTTCATTCAGCACTGTTCTTAAATACCAGATTTGTCCTGGGTGACTGGGGCATCCATTTGTAAACTGGGCTGCTCAATAAGTGGTCCCAAGTTCTGAAGTTTTTCAAAAGCAGTTATATAAATGCTTAGCAAAAGACATGTCTCTCCACGACACCAAATGTGTGCCAGGAAAAACAGAGCAACCCCTGTTAAATTCCCTGAATTTATAATGGTCCCAACAAAGAGCAGCACTTTGGTATTTGTGCACATCCTCAGCTACTGGGTGTCAGACACTGATCCATTTTCATCCCCCAAGAATCAGTTCTCTGGTGGGTGGGTCACACTCTGTTGCATCTCTCAGGTTTCACTCACCACCTTCCAGCAACTGTTTCATAGTGTACATTTTAAAACACTAATTCTTTAGTAAGGTATAAAAAGAAAAATGTGTGGCTCTGATTTTTTCTCCTCCTGTGTGTACTCTGTGTGAGCTGCCTGAAATAACCTAGATCATTCTAAATTCAAGTGAATTTTAACATTACTTTCTAGATCATTCTAAATTCAAGTGAATTTTAACATTACTTTCTAGATCATTCTAAATTCAAGTGAATATAACACTACCTTCTAGATCATTATAAATTCAAGTGAATTTTAACACTACCTTCTAGATCATTATAAATTCAAGTGAATTTTAACTTCACCAAGTTTGTGCCTACTTCATGACACTCCTCAACAGTGCTGAATAAACTCCAGCAGAAGGGGTAAAACGAGTGGCAGACACAGCCAACCTCACTGAAGCAGACTGTAGGCTACGAGGGGTCAAAGCAACACCAACATGTTTGCTAACAATAAAAGTTACAAGTTAGGCTGAATAAAGAGCTAATGAAATAAAAAAGTCTTTAAATTCCCAAATTCCACTGAAGTTGGTGATGAGATTTCTTCTTTTGTCTTAAGAATTTTTGATCCCAAAGAAGAGCCATCTTCTTGTCTCAATGAGGTCCACCCCCTAGCAGTAGCTTTCTCTCCTTCCTTCCACCACTGAAATTCTCTTTATTTTAACAAACTCCCTGTATGAAATAATCCAATTGGGAGTGTCAGGAGTTTGCTACTTAGATTCCCAAGGGGATTGTGTGTTCCCTCAGCTCATGTAGGTTCATTGTGGGTTGCTGACTGTCTGACTGTCTTGGAGCGTGTGCTATTTATCGATACTCATCTCATTCCTCTCTCTTCCCTTTCCTGCCCCTGCTTCCTTTGCTATATCTGTGTGTCTTTAATGGTAAGACTCAAGAAAGTCTATCCACGTTACAATAAATAATTACTTTCATTTTCTTTTTTTTTTTAANGTCTATATTTTTTAGCAAGAGAAAAAAAGCCCCTTGGTACAAATTTAGTTCTTCCTTAGAATATTTTGCATTTCTAACTTCATGTTTCTAATGGTTCTTGTTATCTTGCATTTTTAAAGCTTGCCCAGTAACAGTTTAAGGTATTTGCTTCATTCTTAGAATTTCTTATTTTAGTAGTAAGGGAAGAATCTGGGTGGTTTTTTTTAATTAATATTTTTTTCCTGTTAAAATAAAAATCTCTGTCCTGTGACTTCCCCATACTGCTCAAAACATGGTTTAACCTCTTCAAGAAAGTGAGATTTTTAAACTGGATTATGAAATGACAAGAGTAATTGTAATAGTAATCTAGTGACCTAGACCTACTATATTTGTAGGTTTTCCAGCTCCCCACACTTTAAAGGATTCCAGCTGAAGCTGTAAAGAACCATTCCTGCAAAGCCTGCCCTGCAAAAATAAAACCAATGCTATACTCCAGGGACCTTTCCCCCTCCTCTTGTTTTCTCTCCTCCTGTCTCTCTCCCCTTGTGTTATTCCAGACTCCTATATTGAATTTGTAAATATGTATTTATATGCTCACCAACTGTTTGACTTTTTCNTAAAGTTGTTGTACATATTTTGGCTGCCTTTGTCCCTTGGTGTCTTGCTTTTGTTTTGTAAAACACTCAGNAAAGCTTGCCCAGTAACAGTTTAAGGTATTTGCTTCATTCTTAGAATTTCTTATTTTAGTAGTAAGGGAAGAATCTGGGTGGTTTTTTTTAATTAATATTTTTTTCCTGTTAAAATAAAAATCTCTGTCCTGTGACTTCCCCATACTGCTCAAAACATGGTTTAACCTCTTCAAGAAAGTGAGATTTTTAAACTGGATTATGAAATGACAAGAGTAATTGTAATAGTAATCTAGTGACCTAGACCTACTATATTTGTAGGTTTTCCAGCTCCCCACACTTTAAAGGATTCCAGCTGAAGCTGTAAAGAACCATTCCTGCAAAGCCTGCCCTGCAAAAATAAAACCAATGCTATACTCCAGGGACCTTTCCCCCTCCTCTTGTTTTCTCTCCTCCTGTCTCTCTCCCCTTGTGTTATTCCAGACTCCTATATTGAATTTGTAAATATGTATTTATATGCTCACCAACTGTTTGACTTTTTCAGCCACTTTAAATGCTTGTGGTGGTTGAAAGCAAGCCCAGTAACTGGCAAGTTAACCATGTTTCTAAAAAGCACACGTTGCATCTTGATCTCTGAGAAGAAGATCTGACCAGAAAGTGGAAATATTGGCTAAATAACAAGCTCCTGAGCATGAGATAAATCACTGGGGTTTCCATCTGCCCTTCTGTACAGCAGAGGGAAGCCCAGGTGAAGCCTCAGGTACAGCAGAGCTTGTGAGCAGCAAATCCCAGATGTTCTTTCCCATTTCCCCAGCCTGAAGTAAACGTTGCATTTGCAGCTCAGAGGGCTGGAGAGGGCAGCTCTGCTCTGTCAGCAGCACCCTGTGCATTGTGGCAGGTTTCTCTCCCCCAGCACCACCACCCTGCTGTGCTTTTGATCCAGTTCAGCAAAGCATTTAGAGACAGGGGTTAGGCTGGAGCTGAAGAGCACAGGGGCTGCTGTCCTGCCTTTTGCTGCTTTGCTGCCCCAGCGTTGGCAAGGAGATCTGTGAAATGCCTTTGCCCTTTTCATTCCCAGGATTAGAACTTGTATTTGAAGGCAAGTTTGTGCAGTCTGCAGTTTGTTGTGTTTCTGCTTCTATTAATTCTCTCATTGTGAAAATATACCGACACCAAAAGCACCCTCTTGGTTCCTGTTTGGCAGCTGCATCAGCTTTTCTAAACCCCAGATTCTCCACTTGCTGTTTCCATTCCTGAGTATAATCTTAACAATGAAAGAATTGCATTCCTTGTGCTCTCATTGTTGAGTTTCCTACTGATCTTGAGTCAGTGAGATTTCTTGTATTTCATGCTCTGGGTATCGTGGCTCTCACTAACTGTGGATTCAGTGGATATGAAAATTTATATGACATTTGGACAGCTCCCCCCTGCCTACTGAGCATCATCCCACAGGGACAGGTCCTGCTCTCCATCCCTCCAACAGGCCTCAGAATGGAGCTGCTGTGTCACTTGGTGTCTTTGCCACATCAGCCACTCTAGGCTTTTTGTGGAGCAGAGGTTCACACCCAGGTAGCCTAGTTTGTCTCCAGCACCCTCCACCAGTAAGAAGAGAAGCTGTGGCAGGGAGACTGGGATCCTCTAGACCCAGATGTATTTGCATAGATGCTCAGCAAAGGGAGATTCTCTTCTAGATAAGAAAATGGAGATTTGGGGTTGGTTTGGTGGTTGTTTTGGGTTTTTTTTAGAGTAACAAGGATTATTTTGTTTAATTAAAAAAATCCTTTCAGCCTGTAAGGAACTTCTGCAGCAGGAGTCCTCCCTTCAGAGGCCAGTTACACCCCTGTGTGTATTGGGTCACTCTCGTTAGCATCAGTGTGAGGATGTCATAGCTGGGGTGCCCCCAGATGACTGACAGGGCAGAATTTGGAGGTACCAGTCACATCTCTTATTAGATCAGCTGAAAAGCTGGGGAAAACTGGACACAGGTACACAGAAGGGGGCTCACCTGCTCTGGGGGACTTCTTCTTAACCCTTCTTCCAGGAAGTAACACAAATGCCCCATGATTTTGTTCTGAAACACCCTGTTTTGAAAGGCCCAGAAGCTGTGTATTCAGGAAACAATGATGGCACTGAAATTAGTGAGGACCAGCTGATATTTCCAGCATCATCAATGCTTTGCATGACAACTTGTACAATGAGCTTTGCATGTGTGTTTTGTTGCTTGTTAATAATGTTCAAGAAGTAACAAAACTCTGGAGTTAGGTTTGGTTGGTTGTTGTTGGCTTTTTCTTGTGGAACCTTTGTGCAACATGTTTATTTATCCTGTATCTCCCCAGTCTATTAACTGGCTTCTTTAAATTCACATGGATATGGTGATATGCAGATTCTGGCTTGTACTACCTAGGTAAAGTTTTTGCTTTGTTTCTGCAGTTGTAACATCTGAAATGTTTATACCTATATAAAATCTCAGGCAAGTACAGAATCAAAATTTGCTTTTTAAGAGCCACCTCTTACAATAGCCAGATACTTGTAATTAAATGAAACGTCTTCAGGTGACCACAACAATCCATTCTCTAGGTGATTTCTGGTTGTATTTGGTTTTCTTCTAGAGAATCAACATTAAAACAAGAAATTGATGAAGAGAGAGCATCTTTACAAAAATCCATCAATGTCACTAGTGCCTTGATCACACAAAAAGATGAGGAACTGGAAAAACTCAGAAATGAGGTAAATCTGGAACAGTGGGTTGCTTCTTAGTTTTGGATTAAGTGATGGCTATAGAAGCATATGGTTTTGTGTGTTTGCTCTGAAGAGTTGGATAATATCTTTAATAATTTAGCATAATTAACCTGGATAATTGAATTCTGGGGTATTTGTGCCTATTTAGGTGACTTTTAGCTTATGTTTTTGGTGGATTTTGGGCCCTCAGTACTGAGGGTGTTGCTGTGGTGCTCTGGCTCCACTCTGGAAGGACTAAGCATTCTCATATCATTCCTACAGATCACAGTGCTCCGTGGAGAAAATGCTTCTGCAAAAACCTTGCAGTCAGTGGTTAAGTCACTGGAGTCTGATAAATTGAAACTTGAGGAAAAGGTGAAGAACTTGGAGCAAAAACTCAAGGAAAACAATGGCCAGCCTTTACCTGTAACTAGCTCCTCAGGTAAGAGGGTGAGCAAGCCTCACTACTGTCTGGGTCTTCAGCTTTCATCCTGTAGATTTAAGGAGGTTTGGCTAATTGAAGCTGAGAAATGGGACTGTCCTCTTGTAGGACACACATAAGACTTGAGTGAAGGGGGGAAAACATCTGAGCAGCTGCATAAAAGCCACCACCCTTGCCAGTGAAGCCTGGTTATACCAGGGTGGGGGCAATTTCAGAGACCAGAGATGTCATTCCAGTCTCTGACTGAGCCACTATGTGCTTCAGAATTGAGATTACTGGATACTTACTTTGTTTTGTTGTTGTTTTTCCCTTTAAAGGTGACATTGCTGGTAATCTACTTCAAGATGAAATTGCAAAGGAGAAGCAGGTATTTGATCTGGAACATCAACAGGCTAAAACAGTTCTGGTTACTAGAGCATGAGGAAGATGATAGGAAAGGAGGGGTGGTCAGGTTTGACCTGCAGCCTGCTGGGGAGGTGCAGCTCAGCAGAGCACACTCATGAACTGCTCCTTGCTCTGCTTGCTGGTTCTTGGGTGTGAACAAGGAGCAAGGTCTGGGCTGCCTGGATCTGTGGTGCTTGGAGAAATGGGCAGCCTGAGCTCCCACACTGCTGCTGAGCTTCTGCAGTGAAAATGTTGGCCTTTGCTGCTTCTTGACTGCAGAACTGTACTCAGAATGAGGGCTGGCAGTTATTGGGGCAAGGAAGTTTGTTAGTATGTGTTTGGTAAGAGGAAAAATGCATATCAGAGTGTGTGAGAGAATCATAATGACCACTGCTCAATGGGCAGCTTGGGAAACACAGAATAGAAGCACCTTCTGCTCCTTATAGAAGTCCTTCTTAGATCACTAATGTCAGTTGTGGTGATTAGCAGATGTCCTTTCTAGTCTGTACTGAGCTCAGAAATACTGTAATTAACACACATCCATCTTTTTCTGTTTTTCTGTCTCCTTGAATTCACCTGCTGATGACAACCCTTCCAATCAGCACGAGGTTTGTTCTGCTTCTTGGCTTCCCTTACTTTATTCACTGTGTTAATTTGTTGAGCATTACTTGATGACCTTTAGCAGTGCTGGGCTGCTCACCTAGCTCTGGGAGATGCCAGTGGACACTGTCCCACGGCCCCTCCAGAACAGCTCTGAGAGCAGCCACCAGCACTGCAGTCTCAGAGCAGCAGAGATGTTGTCCTGATCACATTAACAACAGGATTTACCTGCAAAATGTGACATTATAAGACCTCAGTGGTGGGTTGAGACCCACCGACGTCTTGGGCATGTGGCTGGGTGGGACTACCAGCTCCCTGGCCTGAAATCACACCAGGGGTGTCTTGGGTCCTTTGGGAAGTTCCTATCCCCAGTGTCCCTGGGCACTCTCTAGTGCAGTGAGCCAGTGGTGAGGGTCTGTGTGGATCCATGTGTCAGTTGGAGCGATTCCTTGGTCGCTTGTGTCCTCCAAGTGCAGCCTTCATCCTGCTGACCCTCCTTGTTCCTGGCAGATTGACTTCCTGAATTCAGTGATCGTGGATCTGCAAAGAAGAAACGAGGAACTGAACTTGAAAATACAAAGAATGTGTGAAGCAGCCCTCAATGGCAATGAAGAGGAGATCAATAACTACGACAGGTACACATCCCAAAGGAAACCTTGGCTTGTATTTCAGGAGCTGTTGGCAGCAGTCAGGGATCAAGCTGCACAATGCAACAGCCTGAGCTCAGGTGTCAGGAAGGGCAAACACCACTTTCTTTTGAAGTCAGTGATTGAGTAGGGATTGAGTCCAGCCTTCTTTTTAGGTCTGTTACTGGGGTGTATCCCCTGGTGCAAAATGGGTCTGTGTGGTTACTGATCACAAACACTGTGGTAACATCTGGGTGAGTCTGGCCCTTTCCAGGTTAAGCAGAAGAGTCTTTGCTCTCCAGAGGCTGGTAGCTGCACTGAGATGGGGAGATCCAGTCCAGTTGAGAGAAACAGAACTAAAATCCGTTTGCTGTCTTGTGACCTTAGATCTCTTCTGTCTGAAGGGAAAAGAGAAGTTGATTTCCAGGTGTTTCTTTTTTCAGTAGTGTCTGTGTTTGTGAAAATATTTACAGACAGCAATTGGTTTAGTAAATAGGATAAGGGATTACGGGGGAACACTGAGGTAGTCAAGATGTCAGAGCATAGAATCACAGAATGTTAGGGGTTGGAAGGGACCTAGAAGATCATCTAGTCCAACCCCCCCTGCCAGAGCAGGATCCTCTAGATTAGGTCACACAGGAACAGATCCAGGTGGGTCTGGAATGTCCCCAGAGCAGCAGACTCCACAACCTCCCTGGGCAGCCTGTGCCAGCCTCTGCCACCCTCACTGTGAAAAAGTTTTTCCTTGTGTTTCCCCTCAACCTCTTGTCCTAACGCCGGATGTCAGCTCTTCAGAAGGGGGTTTGTTGGGGGATTTTTGTTGACCACCGTGGCGTCAGTAATTAGGGGGCAGTGGGCAGGGCAGGGCCATCTCCTTCCCGAAGGAGCGATTCCCCCGCTGACTGGCGCGGGTGCCGCTCTTGCAGCGAGGAGGAAAGCCTGTCCAAGAAGAAACCGCGCCTCTTCTGCGACATCTGCGGCTGCTTCGATCTCCACGACACCGAAGACTGTCCCACGCAGGCGCAGATGCTGGAGGAGCCCCCCCACTCGGCCTACCACGGCAGCAGGAGGGAGGAGCGGCCCTACTGCGACACCTGCGAGATGTTCGGGCACTGGACGGCCGATTGCAACGACGACGAGACCTTCTGAGGCCCCGGCCGGGCCCTTTCCACCACCAGCATTTGCCTGAGCCCGATGGCAGGAGCAGGGACAGCGTTTCTTGACCCACTCCCTCCCTCCCCTTCCCCTTGCCCCATCCGCTCCAGAGTCAGTAAATGGATCAGTATTTTGCTCCTCCACTAATAAATCCCCGATCTCCCTTTATTCGACTTCAGTGGCATAGAAATAAAGGATTTAACAAATGACTTTATGCTGTTTCTTCCCAGGTTCTGGGTTTGTCCCCACTCTTAACAAGAAATGCCCCCCACCCTGTTGCTGTTGCATCTGTTGATGGGAGAAAATGTATAGGAACGAAGCACTAGAGTTATATTAAAGCTTATTTAAATACCTTAAAATTATGCTGTTAATTTTCATATTTGCACTAAACCATTTTAAGGCTGAATTTGTACATTTAGATGATTTTAAACTTTCGGTTTTTTTCTTGTTTGGTTTTTGGTTGGTTTCTTTTGATACTGGACTGGGTTGAGAAATGTTTTCTTCTTTCATTTTTCTCTCCTCACGTGGTTGTGATTTCTCTGGGCAACCGTGAGCTCAGGGTTATGGTTTGATGAGTGTGTGAAAGGTGAAATCCTGAGGCAGGTAAGAAACAGAAGCTCTGGGGGTTCATTAGAAACCCGTTTGCTGTGCACACCTAAAACAGTTTGGGGGACATCCCTGTTTTTCTCTTTTTTTTTTTTTTTTTGGTATTCTTTCAGCTTCTCTACAGTGAGTGTGTGGTGTGTGTGTGTGTATATATGCAGATATATATTAAAGTTATATTTTGGAAAAAAAAAGAAGTGTGTTTTCATTTATATATTTCTGGTTTATGTCAGAGGTCGGGGCTGGGCATTGCAGAGGGACAGATGCTCTCTATTAACTCC
>VYZU01037777.1:0-32476 GCA_013401355.1 Ceyx cyanopectus
TGTGATTCTGTGATATATGTATACCTGGGGAGTGATGGATGGAGATTGTTTTCCTTGGAGGAACAGATATTTGCCCACTTTTTAATTTCATTCAGGATACAGCACTGGACTCTTTGGAATGCATCACCACCTGCATCCCGCCATGTTTATTATTATAGGTTCCAAAGGTACCAAATGGAGTGCAGGACTTGCATTGAATCTCGAAATGCAGAGCATATAGCTGTGCCACTACCTCAGCTATCCATCTGCCTTTTATTATCATGAATATTCAGAAAAGATTGGGATCTTGATAGTGAAGTTAAAAATCTTTGATGGGTCAAGGCTGTTCTTCTATAGTGGTCCTGACATCTTTCTTCCCCTTTCACCCTACCCAGCAGAATCTTCTCCAAGACGTCTTGCTGGCCTTCAATAAGGACAGTATGCGTTGTGTAGCAGCTGCAAAAGGCCTCACAAATGCTGGCTGACAAGAAGTGACAGCTCTGTATATCTCTCACTGGCACTGACAGCTGACAGATGGATACCACTCACACACAGAAAAAAAGCCCCCAGGATGATTCGCCAACATTACTCTCTGTTCATAGGGGCCACATTTGATTGAGTGCTGCTCAGAATAATAAACCCTTGTCGATCCGTTGCAGAGCCAGTTTGCTCACAATGTCCTGATTTTTTTTCCCCTGAAACACATACCAACATACACACAGAAGCCTTGCTTTGTTTTTCTCCCTTTAGCTTTGTTTGAGAAGAAAAGCTACCTAGCTTTATGCAGCTGCTTGTTAGAGCAAGGGACCAATGAGTACATAACTTAGCTATACTATGTTAGGGCTTTGCTCCATTATAATTCCCTCATTTCCCCAGTCTGTTTATTATTACCCTTCAGATTGTTTTTACTCTTTTCCACTAAGCAGCCCATTGTTGAAAATATTGCTGGTTGGGTTACTTGGAAGAGAGTAACGTGAAACTGGACAATGATGCATGTTGATGCAAAAGAAAAAAAGAAAGAGAAAATAATAAACAGAAAGAGACGTCCATCCATATAGACAGATAGCTAGCTCTAAATGGAGAAAAATGGGAAACAGAAACACAATTACTCTGTGGTAGCAGAAGAGTGCAGAATCATGTGATTTCTCCAGCTTTTTTTTTACATTTTCTTGCACAAACTATTTAATTACTGGACCCTGTAGGTGGACAGTTTTTGCAGAAGATGATCTGCTCTAGGAGAAAACACACTATGTCATTCTACCTCTTAAAGAGACCTGAAATAAGTAGCTTGAAGCAAACACACCTTTTGTAAATGCACCAGTGTAAAATCTGTTAGGATAGTCTCTAGAAGTCAGCCATGTCTAGGATGAATGAGAAGAGAAATCCGAACTCTCACTATTAATGATGGCTATGGGATGTTTAGCATTCTCTCTATATCAGTTACTGATGCTTTTCACAAAGATCTTTGTCATTTTGGATAAGACAAAACATTGTCAAGCTTCTGTAAAAGAAACTGAGGCAAAGAGGTGTGAGGATCTATATAAGGTCACCCCTTTGGAAAGTCCAAGTGAAAGTGCATAAAGCTAGAACCACAATGTTTGCTTATTCAAGGTGATTAACCAATTACACATTTAAATATTCCTACAGATCTGTTGATCAGTCTGAGTTTTTGATTATCAGTATTTCCAGCTATTCATCCAAAACATGAACCACTTATAATACTTGAATTATGAAAAAAATAAGTCAGTGTACTAATTTTTTAAAGCTGTCTGTGCAGCAACAACAAGAATATGATAAGTTAAAGAAAGAGGAAAAAAAAAACACCCTAAGAAAAAATACCTCAAAATTTCCACATGAGCAGTTTTGTCCCAGGCCACCCAACTTGTTGGATAAGCCCTGTCCTGTCCATTGAGCCGTATTATTTTACTTTGTGTTTGCTATGCTAATATATTCTGGTAAACACAAAAGGATTTATTCTGAGGAACTATTAAGGGAACATTTTTTTGAGTATATAACTTACCAGATTTGTATGTATGACAACTGGAAGATTTACTAGACAATCCAGACAATGTAGGACCGAAGGAGGACCACGCTGTGTTGTGCCATATCTCTGCAGGCTCTTTGCCACCAGTATCAGTTGCAGACACATGCATTTTCTACGTGCTTCCAAAGCTAGGGACTGTGTTGCCACTCAAGACATTGTGTATTTCCAATGTTTTCTTGTTGACTGGGCAGACCAGACGTTGGCCCTGAATACAATTGTGCATGACCTGTATGGGATCGTTCGCCACCTGATACTGGCATTTAATTTCAGAACCAAGGGGCAAAGAAGGGTGGACTGGGACATGGGATGCCAGGGCTGAGAAGGGGGAGCCTCTGGACCTGTGCCACATGGGTTTGCGCCCAAAATAATTTCTGGTCATACATTTTGGACCTCCTTTATGTCAGGTACCATCTTACCTGTACAAGCCCCAAAAGGGACCCCCAGCCTGAAACTCAAGTTGCCTGAGGAAGATGTATGGTCTTGAGACATCCAAGCACTCTCCAGGATGAGGTGGGGTATGCTGCTGTCTGCAAGAAGAGGAGCTGTGCTCAGCTCAACTATACATATGTGCATGAATATAGACATGTACTTGCACAGAGTGGTCTGTGCCTTGGGCATTCCTGAGGTCCTCTCTCCCTTTGAGGGTTCAAGGTACCCAATCTCGTAGGAGGGGAATGATTGCAAGGTGACAGCACCGTAAGTTGTTCTTACAGGGCTGGGCAGTGAAAGCCCAAGGAAATATTGAGGTTGCCAGGGTCAAAACTCCAGTGCTATTTGTTTTACTCTGTGATCTCACATGTCCCTTGGGCAGGACCTGACCTCAGCAATGAAGCATGGTCTTATCAATATTGGATGGACATGTTAAACAGTGGATCCAACCAGTATCAGGTGAAAGTGAACTCAAGCAGAGAGGAATATTATCTCCTGAATGAAGCTCATTGTTTTGCTCTTAAAAATATACCAAAATTTTCTTTTGACTGATGACACAGAACACTGCAGAAAAGAGGGATTGGTTCACCTTTCTTTGTGATATAATAGCCCTCTTTCATATCTTTCTTAAATATACAACTGAAGAAACATTATATGTTAATACTTCAGCTAACAATAGCTATTCTACACAGATATGTCTGATATCTACATAACTTCCCAAAGTGGGGGTGGGAAGCTGTCTCTAGCTTCAGCAGGGTTTGAAGATTTGTGTGATACAATAATAGGTGCATGTAGCAGGAAGAAACAGAGGTGAAGTGTGCAAGGAATGAAAAAAAAAAAAAAAGAAAACCAACTTCTCTGTCACTATCCTATAGGCCAAAGGATTGCTTGTAGATAATCATGGATTAATTGTGAATGTAAAGAAAGAGACACATTTTTTTTATCAAAGCTGTTGCCTCAGGGCAAACTCCAGTGCCATGAAAGCCGAAATGTTTTCTTTTATCACAGTTCCTTTTCTGGCACCTGAAATTATTTCTTTCATGTCTGATAGTGAGGAACGAGGCAGCATAGCTCCCCAGAGATGAACGATTGTTACCATAGTCTCATAACATATTGGCAGCCAATGTGGCATCCATGTACACCTGTCACTCAGGGCAACATGCAGATGTGGCATAAAAGCCTGAGCTCAGCCGCTCAGAAGCCTCCCCCACTCAATGCACACGCACACCCCAAAACATGCACGTGTCCTCCTCAGCCCCCCCCTCTCCAGGACATGGCTGTTTTTCAGCCCACACATATGTGAGTGCACTCAGACGTTATCAGGCCTGTTTAATGCAATGAACCTGCATTAGCATTTCTGCAGGGCAAACACAAATAAACAGAAATGCGCTGGAAAAAGAAAATGTTTCAAACAAATTCCTTTGCAAGTCAGGCAGAGAGAGAGAGGGAGAGAGAGAGAGTACAGCACACAAATGAGCCAATTTCCTTCACATGGAAGTGAACGAAGACCTTTTTAATGAAGACTCCAAGGCTGAGAAGGGAAGGGGAGGCTATATGGATGCTTATTTACTTTTTGATTTTCTTCAGGCTTTGGGCAACTCACATCAATGTTGTCACACAAGGGAAGGTGATGAAAGTGTCAAAAGTCAAGTACATACAATATTATTTTAATCTTAGGACTGGTGGTCTTGGGAGTAATTTGAACCCCAGTTTAAGGCCCAGCACATGGGCAAATGAAGGAGGCAGGTGAAACAATTTCTGTTGGGAGATATTGTATCTGGTGCTGATGTTGGGACAGATCTTCTGCTCTGGGTAGGACATGACCGTATTAGAAGAGGAAGGAAAAAAACACATGTATGGCTCTAAGGTTAACACACATGTTGAAGTGGACTGTATTTGCCCACGTGAATGATCTGATATTTTTGGTCAGTGAGACAGAAAGTATACTGCAAAATGAAATGCGAACCCTCTCTTCTCTCTCTCTCTCTCTCTCTTTTTAAAGCAAATTGCCAATTTAGCTCCTGGGCTAAAGTAAATAGTGCACTGCCATTTTTTTTTAAAGGGAAAAATGACAAGGAACCCAAATGCGTTCTTCTTAGATTTGTAAATCCATCGCTTTATTGAACCGTTTGTCCATTCTTATAAGCTGATTTATAATAACTGTAATGTGATTCATCATGTCATCTTGTAAGTAAATGTGACACTTCATTAAACACAGTAATCAAATTTAAGCAGTCCCACTTTCATGTTAACAACTGAGACCTTTACAATTCTATTGCTCTAAAGATACTCCTACTGTAATGGAAGTAACATCAAGCAAAGAATAAAATGTAACAGAGGTAGATTGCTTAAAGGAGTGATGAAGAAATAAATACACTTTTAGTAAGAAGCTTGTAATGAAATTAGTAATGGCCTGAAATTTACCTTAACAATGATTATACAAGATATTCCTGTTGGGATGTTTTATGTCAGTAAGGAATGGATAGTTTGAACATCTTGGAAAATCTGTTGTAGGATTAACAAAACCCTTTTAGAGCCTGAATTTCAGAAATAATTTTTTTTGTGCTATTTTTGTGTTTGCCATCTGGAATGACATGGCAAGCTGGCAAACACAGGAATAATGTGAGATATTTCCATCACATAGAGTTAGCTACGGATTCATCAGGGAATGTAAGCATCTAACATCAGTCAGATACCCATAATTATCCCAACTTTGACCTGTTTTGAGAGATCAAGCAGATCCTGTACTAAAATGGAATTTTGTTTTCTTTCAGGAAATGGTTGCCTTTGTCTCCTGAGAGATAGACATTCAAATCAATGAAAATTCAAAGAAGTACAAATGGGAAAGTAAGCACAGTGTACATTTTTTCTGTCTTGGTTGGGAGTGATTTAACATTTTAACAGCAGCAATTCCATGTTGGGAGCCAGATTTGCAGGTGGAGTAAATCACTCTGAATTACCTTGGTTGAAGATTTGGCCTACAGTCCTTAATTATGCCCTCTATTGATCAGCTGTAAGGAAGGCTTATTTCCATGGCCTTCTGATCATACCAATCCTGTTCTATAGATGAGCATGAATTTCCAGATTGGAACATTTGATGTTTCAGACCAGGAATTTGAATGAAAAAGGAAGCGATGTAGCTTTGCTATTCTATTTATCATTATTAGGATTTTGGGGTACCACGAGGTGGAATCTCTGCTTCCTGTTCACACAACCCTGTTCTGTTCTCTGCTTCACCCCTGGTTAGGCAGAAGCAGTCATCACACTCAGAATCTGAGATCTATTCCAGTCACAGCCTTGAATATCATATGCAAGTGTCCTTTCTGAAGTTTATGCACATGTATATCTTGACCACTAAAGTCTGATTTAGTTTTAAAAAAAAAAAAAAAAAAGGGAGTATGCTAAAAATGAAGACAGCTAAAGATAGCATTTTAAGCAGACTGAAAGAGAGCAATGGGAACTGCTTGAAAGACAGTCCTCAGAAACAGAAGGGGTGTTGAAAGGTAGTGAAGGCTGAGCTCCAAAATGGAAAATCCCTAAGTATACAGGCATGATAGTAGAAGATGCCAAGGAAATTCAACTCCAGTAGATACTAGGGAAGATCTATCACTGTAGAGGGTGCCCAGCACCTTCAGTGCTCTGTATGTTAAATATGTAGCTTCGTATTTCTAGTGAGAGAATGAAGGAGGTCTCTGCACTGAAAGTGAGAGGCTGATGAACATAGTGGGCTGGAAAAGATGAGACATGGAACATGAGCAAAATGATGAAAAAGCAAAATTAGGGAAAGGATAAGAAAGAATCATAGAATCATAGAATGCTTAGGGCCAGAAGGGACCTCCAAAGGTCATTTAGTCCAGCACCCCGCAGTGAGCAGCAGGTTGTTTCATGTCTGTTTCATACAGAAAAATTGCTGGAACAGGAAAACAAAGAGAACAAGCTTGAAAAAATTAGTCTAAAGGAATGAAAGGACCTTTTTGGGGAACCTAAAACTGCCTCTGAACTCTGCCAAAGTTCATAGTTCAGGATTCAAGATGGATAAAGTGGATCTTGAAGCTCACCTTTTGTAACACAAGGATCCTCAAATGGAAACAAAGAGGTCCTGCTATGGGGTGACAAACAGTATTTGTTGAAATAGCCCTCATCTAGGAATGAGAACTCTCAAGGAAAAGTGTGGAGTGAACATCCAGTTTTAAGAAAAAAGTTAGGGCTGGCTTATTTTTAATTGCCATTAATAAAGTCAAATCTTCAAAAGGATTTGACAATATATGGATTTGGCAATATATGGATTGCACCTGAGAACTGTTCTTACTCGCATTGTACATTCTTGATATAAAATACTGGAAAGAATACACTGAGGACGGTAGGGGTTGGAAGTGACTTCTGGAGGTCATCAAGTCCAACCCCCCTGCACAAACAGGTTCACCAGGTAAATCTGATGATCCTAAATAATTTCAGTATTAGTTCTTCTAGGTAGTCTTTGAAGCAATAATCTTGTAACAGTTCTCTGCTGAAAAGTGATTTCAAAGTGTCTTTCATAACAGATCAAGCAAGCCCAAATATTTGAAACTTCATCCATAATCTTAGCTACCTCCAGTGTGCCTCCTACTTGCTAGTGCTACTCCTTGTCGTGTGGACTATTCCTGCTGCATTAGTCTTCTCTGACTGCCCAGAACAAGTGATGCGGATGAGCAAACTATGAGATACATTATGTGAAAGACTTAGCTGGTCCTTGCCTTGTCTTAGAATGGTAGTTGAATTCTTCCTTATCAGGACCTACTGTTATGTTGACATGTTTTAAAGCAACAATATAGCTGGATGCATATGGCCATTTTGTAGCAGCATGAACAATTTAGATGCCCAGCTACCTTGAGGATCTAATGCAATGAGACTGGCATGCAAATTTTCTCCTACAAGTGGAGAGTTCTAAGACCTCAGAATGGGATTCACAGTAGTAGCCGTGCTGTGCAGGACAGTTAAGCAGTAGGAAATGTAAACAACCCAATAGATTTTAACTTTAAGACAGATTGCTGGATAGTTTAATCTTCAACCTACACAGATAATGTTTTGCATCATCATAGCATTTCACTTAATGTAGTGTGCCTAGTAGCCGGCACACTCAGACCAGAACCACGCCCAAGTTTAGTTTCCTTCTCAGATTGAGAGACTTCATAGAATCACAGAATCATTTAGGTGGGAAGAGACTTGTTCATATTATTTATTCTAACCCCTCTGTTGAGTATGGACAGCAAGGGCAGGTTGCCCAAGATCATGTCCAGTATGGCTTTGGATATCTTCAAGAATGGATACTCCACAACCTCTCCAGTCAATTTTTTCCAAAGTTTTACCAACCTTACAGACAAAAAGTATTTTCTTGTATTGACTTCAAATTTGTGCCTGTTGCCCTTTTCTCCTGTCATTGGGCACCACAGAGAATAGTCTGTCTTCCTCTTCTTCATTCCTTTTCACCAGGTATTTATACACATTGCTAAGATCTCCCTGAGCCTTCTCTGGGACTAAGAGTCCCACCTCTTATATGAGCATTTCCTCATATAAGAGATGCTCCAGTCTTTTAATCATTTATTGTCTCTTCACTGGACTATCCACACCTCACTTGTGCTGGGGATCTCAGAACTAGACACAACACTCCAGATATGTGTCTCCGTGGCTGAGTAGAGGGGAAGGTTCACTGCTCTTGACCTGCTTGCAGCACTCTTCCTGATGCATCCCAGGATGCTGTTGACCTTCTTTGCTGCAAGGGTGCATTGCCAGCTCATGGTCAGTTTGTTGTCCACTGGGAACTCCAGTCATCTCATCATAATGGGTCTCAAATTGCATGGTCTGCTCATGACAGCAGGAAACCTGCTGACAGTTTGGAGTGGCAGGCTCTGAATACCAGTTGTTACACTGTGTGCTCACATACTCTTTGTAGGACAAGGTAACAGAGAATAGTCTGTCTTCCTCTTCTTCATTCCTTTTCACCAGGTATTTATACACATTGCTAAGATCTCCCTGAGCCTTCTCTGGGACTAAGAGTCCCACCTCTTATATGAGCATTTCCTCATATAAGAGATGCTCCAGTCTTTTAATCATTTATTGTCTCTTCACTGGACTATCCACACCTCACTTGTGCTGGGGATCTCAGAACTAGACACAACACTCCAGATATGTGTCTCCGTGGCTGAGTAGAGGGGAAGGTTCACTGCTCTTGACCTGCTTGCAGCACTCTTCCTGATGCATCCCAGGATGCTGTTGACCTTCTTTGCTGCAAGGGTGCATTGCCAGCTCATGGTCAGTTTGTTGTCCACTGGGAACTCCAGTCATCTCATCATAATGGGTCTCAAATTGCATGGTCTGCTCATGACAGCAGGAAACCTGCTGACAGTTTGGAGTGGCAGGCTCTGAATACCAGTTGTTACACTGTGTGCTCACATACTCTTTGTAGGACAAGGTAACATACATTATTTGCAGTGTATTTACACAGCTAAAGACGATCTTAACCCATTAGATATTACATTGCTGCTGTCATCATGAACCACAAGTTTATATACTCACTATTGCAGAGAAAAATGGCTTAGAAAACCATTTGGGATGCAGTTAATGTTGTCATATTGAGTTTAACTCTGTCCAGCAAGGTGTCACAAGTAACCTGGGTGCAGAAGAGATGAAGTGTATGTGTTTTGGCAAAGAATGTTATTTCTTTGTTGTTAAAGTGTTTAATTTTGCATTAAATGTTATTGGATTTGTCCTAGAAGCTCCCCAGCTACTCACATTATTGGAAACTTTAATTGCCAAGTGACCAAAAGCCCTATTAGCACCTGCCACAGTGGTGAAGTTCTGGGCATTCGATGTGGGGCTAATTGTTGTGGAGGAGTTTATCTGTAACAGGGGGCACTTCCCAGTATAACATGCAATGAAAACTGAAATGACAACGGTGATTCTTTTGAGACACATGGGAAGAAAAGTCTGGAAAATTAAAATCTCATGGCTTTGCACTTTGGGTCTGGAATAAACAGACAAATCAAGGCAGTTTTAAAAGAGCCAGTTCACTTCAGATCATAAGCCAAGTGTTAATGATTGTGCAGTCCCTTGCAATGGGCCATCCTGGTCATGGCAAAAAGGTCATGTTGCCCTTTCTCCAACAAATAGTTTCCATTTTCATTTTGTAACAAATGTCTAGTTTTCCAAGATGAAGAGACAAGGAAATTGAAACACTTCATATTGATCCACAACTATAAAGGCATCTTTATGCACCCACTCTACGTGAAGAGGTAGTCAATATAGCACCTAATGCAGTGCTTCCACAGGGTTTCCATTGGTTTGAAAATCATTTGCCTTCCTTCAGTCTGTAACTGGCCTCTGCAATAATGCCAGCCAAATTCAGCAGGTAGCAATTCTGCAGACTGCAGAACTCCCATTAGAAAAACCAACAAAGACCCGAACTTGCCCCTCTTCAAAGGAACTTTGAAAAAAAAGACAAATTAAGAATTATAGCATCCGATGTCAGGGGACACTTCTAGTGCTTCATTGTTTGATTTATCCTTATGCTATCCAGAGGTCAAATCTATCACTCCAGCTCTCACAGCAAACGAGCTAGGTCCACCAGTTTGGGTATTACAACAGGGAATCTTGGTCTCAGTGCTTGTCCAGGAAAATGGGATGGATATGTTATCTGCAGTGACAAAAGGATCCCCAAAAGTCTGCATCTTCTCCTGCAATGATGGAAGAGTCAGAATACGCTTCCTTTGTTAGCTGTTCTTTTTGCTAACTAACTTTGCTACTTCTGCACTTGTGTTGACGTTCATTAAACCACTGACTGGCACTGTTCCATGTCTGGCTGTTAAAATGCAGAGAAATATAGTTGTAGGCTGACTGAATATACATGATGCTGTCAAGCATTGCTGCTTGGTGGCATTAATATTATTATTATTTATTGTTTACATAGTTAATGACCTTATTGATATTATGCACTGTTAGTACTACTAATTATAAGACAATAAACATAATTTATAAACAGTTTATACTGAAATATATAGCAAGTGATTAGTGATGATACCTGAAACTGTGCAGATTTTGTGTCTGCATGCCACAGATGATTTTAAATTGATATTATCATGATATAAGTCTGTTTTGATAAACTTAGGCATCAGCAAGTGACCTACATAGAACCATTTTTGTCTTCAGCAGAGAACTGATCAAAGCTCTAATTATGGTGTGATTACCTTGTTTTTAACTCTAGTTAGCAAAAAAAAGAGAGAAAATAAAAAAGAAAANCCACAGAGAATAGTCTGTCTTCCTCTTCTTCATTCCTTTTCACCAGGTATTTATACACATTGCTAAGATCTCCCTGAGCCTTCTCTGGGACTAAGAGTCCCACCTCTTATATGAGCATTTCCTCATATAAGAGATGCTCCAGTCTTTTAATCATTTATTGTCTCTTCACTGGACTATCCACACCTCACTTGTGCTGGGGATCTCAGAACTAGACACAACACTCCAGATATGTGTCTCCGTGGCTGAGTAGAGGGGAAGGTTCACTGCTCTTGACCTGCTTGCAGCACTCTTCCTGATGCATCCCAGGATGCTGTTGACCTTCTTTGCTGCAAGGGTGCATTGCCAGCTCATGGTCAGTTTGTTGTCCACTGGGAACTCCAGTCATCTCATCATAATGGGTCTCAAATTGCATGGTCTGCTCATGACAGCAGGAAACCTGCTGACAGTTTGGAGTGGCAGGCTCTGAATACCAGTTGTTACACTGTGTGCTCACATACTCTTTGTAGGACAAGGTAACATACATTATTTGCAGTGTATTTACACAGCTAAAGACGATCTTAACCCATTAGATATTACATTGCTGCTGTCATCATGAACCACAAGTTTATATACTCACTATTGCAGAGAAAAATGGCTTAGAAAACCATTTGGGATGCAGTTAATGTTGTCATATTGAGTTTAACTCTGTCCAGCAAGGTGTCACAAGTAACCTGGGTGCAGAAGAGATGAAGTGTATGTGTTTTGGCAAAGAATGTTATTTCTTTGTTGTTAAAGTGTTTAATTTTGCATTAAATGTTATTGGATTTGTCCTAGAAGCTCCCCAGCTACTCACATTATTGGAAACTTTAATTGCCAAGTGACCAAAAGCCCTATTAGCACCTGCCACAGTGGTGAAGTTCTGGGCATTCGATGTGGGGCTAATTGTTGTGGAGGAGTTTATCTGTAACAGGGGGCACTTCCCAGTATAACATGCAATGAAAACTGAAATGACAACGGTGATTCTTTTGAGACACATGGGAAGAAAAGTCTGGAAAATTAAAATCTCATGGCTTTGCACTTTGGGTCTGGAATAAACAGACAAATCAAGGCAGTTTTAAAAGAGCCAGTTCACTTCAGATCATAAGCCAAGTGTTAATGATTGTGCAGTCCCTTGCAATGGGCCATCCTGGTCATGGCAAAAAGGTCATGTTGCCCTTTCTCCAACAAATAGTTTCCATTTTCATTTTGTAACAAATGTCTAGTTTTCCAAGATGAAGAGACAAGGAAATTGAAACACTTCATATTGATCCACAACTATAAAGGCATCTTTATGCACCCACTCTACGTGAAGAGGTAGTCAATATAGCACCTAATGCAGTGCTTCCACAGGGTTTCCATTGGTTTGAAAATCATTTGCCTTCCTTCAGTCTGTAACTGGCCTCTGCAATAATGCCAGCCAAATTCAGCAGGTAGCAATTCTGCAGACTGCAGAACTCCCATTAGAAAAACCAACAAAGACCCGAACTTGCCCCTCTTCAAAGGAACTTTGAAAAAAAAGACAAATTAAGAATTATAGCATCCGATGTCAGGGGACACTTCTAGTGCTTCATTGTTTGATTTATCCTTATGCTATCCAGAGGTCAAATCTATCACTCCAGCTCTCACAGCAAACGAGCTAGGTCCACCAGTTTGGGTATTACAACAGGGAATCTTGGTCTCAGTGCTTGTCCAGGAAAATGGGATGGATATGTTATCTGCAGTGACAAAAGGATCCCCAAAAGTCTGCATCTTCTCCTGCAATGATGGAAGAGTCAGAATACGCTTCCTTTGTTAGCTGTTCTTTTTGCTAACTAACTTTGCTACTTCTGCACTTGTGTTGACGTTCATTAAACCACTGACTGGCACTGTTCCATGTCTGGCTGTTAAAATGCAGAGAAATATAGTTGTAGGCTGACTGAATATACATGATGCTGTCAAGCATTGCTGCTTGGTGGCATTAATATTATTATTATTTATTGTTTACATAGTTAATGACCTTATTGATATTATGCACTGTTAGTACTACTAATTATAAGACAATAAACATAATTTATAAACAGTTTATACTGAAATATATAGCAAGTGATTAGTGATGATACCTGAAACTGTGCAGATTTTGTGTCTGCATGCCACAGATGATTTTAAATTGATATTATCATGATATAAGTCTGTTTTGATAAACTTAGGCATCAGCAAGTGACCTACATAGAACCATTTTTGTCTTCAGCAGAGAACTGATCAAAGCTCTAATTATGGTGTGATTACCTTGTTTTTAACTCTAGTTAGCAAAAAAAAGAGAGAAAATAAAAAAGAAAATGAAATATCTCTCATAAATAAGATCTTTCAGGTTATGACAGCTCTAGTTTTTTCTCCGACTGTACATTATTGCTTTAGCTAGCACTTAAGGAATTATAGGCTATTTCCTAAGTGATGCTGACCATCTTCTGACTATACTTGGCTTTCAGGACATGACCTATTTTCCCAGAAGGAGATCTTTGCCCAAGTATCCATTTTGTAGGTTTTAAACACCTAAACCCACTTTGATAACAGCACTTTGTTGCAGTTGCAGGAAATGTTGGAGATTTTATATTACTCAACTGAGATCTGACACAAGGGGCAATTGGAGTGACCCTTCCTCCTTGGGCCAGGTCAGGGTCAGTTTTCTCAGTGAGAATCAGGACAATTTGCAAAAAGACCCCCCACTCTCTGTGGCTTTTGGAAGCCTGCCATAGGTAATCTGCCTCTCCCTGTCATCTGTCCTTTTAATTTCCAGAATGAGAACATCCCATCTCTTTAGGGCCCAGTGGGACCCAGAGGAGGCACTCTGGTGCAGTCTGGCTGAAGCCCATGTTGCCCAGTGTCCTGCTGGTACTGTCACACATGCAGCACCAAATCTTGGGTGGGTTTGTGGGTGCTGCCAGCAAGACCAGGATGGCTGGTTTAAAACTGACTTGGAAATGTCTATAGGAGAAACAGATATGACTTCATAGGCATACCCAAACCAGTTTCTCCATCAATGTTAACCATTTTAATTTTGTCAGCTGTAGGTAGTGGTGTCTAGGAAAAAATATGCATTTCTGTGTATAATGTCTGAACAACATTTATTTATTTATCTATTTATTTCTTTCTTTGGTAAGGGAAACTGTCGAAATTTGGAACTTATACCATAAACACTGGACTTTTTGAGATAGCTGCTTCTTCTAGCAATAGGAGAAACTCTTGCCCAGAGCCTACACATGTAAATCATAAAGGAAAAAGGACTGATTTTGTCAGTCTTTTCGTATTGTCTTTCATTTCCTACCTGTTACTGCTTGCACAAATCTGTTTTTTAATGTACTTAAACAGCAGTGGTGACCTGTGGGAAACATGACCAGATACCTTCACTTTAAGGTTTCTGTAAGGGTCTTGGTTTTTTTTCCCCTTTCCTAACAGCCTGTTGACTAGGACCCAGGATTTCATTATGTAGGGAAAAGTCCTGTAACTGCTGAAATCAGGATCTGTAATACAGCCAAGGTATTGCAGGGGGGAAAAGTGTAATAGACCAGAAGTCTTTTTCACACCAATGCAAACACCTTTTCAGCACAGAATGCTATTTTCAACATGGATGCTAAGAATCAAAAAGTAGTACTAAGAGAGAAAATTAAAGGAGAAAGTTGGACTGAATAGAGGACCAGTAAATGAAAGAAGAGAATGAGAACAGCAAAGGAATAGGGAGAGGCAGTATACTGAAACAAAATGGAGAAAGCACAAAATATAAAATACAGTACAGGCCTTTTTTTATGCTGACATGAAAAAATAACCTTGGGGTATTTACAAGCAATTGTGAATGCAAGAGTGTCCACTAATTTCTGGCCTGAAGTTACAGAATCAGCATGTGACAAACTATGTTATGCTCAGTCATATACAAATAATTGTAAGAATTTTATTTAGTAGAAAAATAAAGAGTACGTGCTTTGGATTGGGAGAGGTACTTTTGTAAATGCTTTATCCAGAACAGTTTCTACTAAAATTCTAAAAGGATGACAATATTAGAAGGTAAGACTGAAAATAAAAGGTTTTTCTGATCTTAATTTCTTGGAAACAATGGATTTGACCTTCCCTCCCTTCTACTGAGAATTACTTACTTACTAAGATTTACTCCATTGATAGATGCTCTGAATGGAACTGGATAAATTAAAATGTAAGTGTAATTATATGTAAGTACTATAATTTTATTACCATGATGCTACGGCTATTGATTACAGATAATAGTCTGAAGACTACAGATATGGTTGCATAAATCTGACAGTTAGTATCATCCGTTAGGTGTTATTGGAGGAAAACGAAATCAGATTTTAAGATGACCATCTCATTTCAATAGACACCTGAAATTCAGAGGGTATGTTCCTCCATGCTTTCTAAAGTGAGAAAACTTAAACTGGATTCTGAAAAGTGCCTGTAGAAATATAAGTGTGTGAATTATTTTGGTGATAGTCTCTGTGTCCCAGATCAAATGTATGAAGTTTACAAAATTTGTTCCTGTCAGCCTAGAAAAGAAAACCATTCCTCACTGGGGGTAGTTATTTGTAACAGAGGTTATACAGAGCAAATTCAACATTGTCTTCAGATTTGACTTGTGGGTCCAAACATACAATCTTACTATATTTCATGTAAAATGTTTATACAAAGAGGGTTTGGTCTTGCAGTTAGGATTCATCTAGCTATTACCTCGAAAGGTAAATCAAAATATTTTAAAGCTTGGAGTTCTGAGTCTTTGTATATATTTGTTTGAAGTTCAAGAAACAAAATGTCATGGTCTTCATGGAAATATTATCCCACTTTCAAGGATATAACATATTATCCCACTTTCAATTCTAAGTTTCTGTTCCCATATTAGAAAGACTGTTCTTCTGATAGGTGAGCTACAACCTCATGTTATGCTGAAGGAATGAAAAACTTTTAAATGTGTTTTTTCTATCAAAATCTATGTAAATTCTTTGGTGCTGGCTGTGGTCATGAGCAGGAAGCAGGACTGTTGAATAAAAACCTGTCTTTTAATATAATTTTCCCCACTGCATTGTAAATATTTAGTATTAGTGGAAACTTGTGAAATAGGGAAAAAAAAAAAGTGAGGATGAACCTTGCTTTCCACTAGTTATCTCCTCAAGTTGTCAGGGAGATTTGAAGACAAGACTGAGGGAAGGCTCAGCACAGTCGTGCACAGCTCCTGCTGAAATTAAAAGGTGGCCAGAGGTTCAGTGGGTCACCCCTCAAACAGGGGATGCTCAGAAGATACCTCTCTTGCTACATGTGAATTCACAGCAGTGATGAGTCCCCAGACAAAGTAAAACTCATGTAAGTATGAAAGGCAAAGAGTTTCCAGGCTTCAGATATCGATGGTGAGAAGCTGTGTATATGTGTAAGATGTGTTTGCTCCTGTAAGGATACAACTGCTATTTATTAAAGGGTTTGTCATTTCGTTTTACCAGCCATACCTGCCTCTGCCCATTGTTATCAGTTGTTTCAGTCTGTTGGAAACACTTAAAAGATTACAATAGCCAGCACTAAAATGCTAATGTTATATATCCCTGTTGTCTCACAGAATCACAGAATGTTAGGGGTTGGAAGGGACCTAGAATGATCATCTAGTCCAACCCCCCTGCCTGAGCAGGATCACCTAGACCAAGTCACCCAGGAACAGATCCAGGGGGGTCTTAAGTGTCTCCAGAGATGGAGACTCCACAACCTTCCTGGGCAGCCTGTTCCAGAGCTCTGTCACCCTCACTGAGAAAAAGTTTTTCCTTGTGTTGACCCTAAGCCTCTCGTGCTCCAACTTGCACCTTGTCCTGTCATTGGTTGGCATTGAGAAGAGTCTGGCTCCATCCTCCCTACACACACCCTTAACATATTTATAGACACTGATGAGGTCCCCCCTCAGTTTCCTCTTCTCCAGGCTAAAGAGCCCCAGCTCTCTCAGCCTCTCCTCATAAGGGAGATGCTCCACTTCCTTCAGCATCTTGGTAGCCCTGAGCTGGACTCTCTCCACTAAATCTCTGTCTTTCCTGAACTGGGGTGCCCAAAACTGGACACAGTACTCGAGGTGGGGTCTCACCAGTGCAGAGTAGAGGGGGAGGAGAACCTCTCTTGACCTGCTGGCCACACTCCTCCTAATGCATCCCAGGATGCCATTGGCCTTCTTGGCCAATGCAAGGGCGCATTGTTGGCTCATGGTCATGCCCCTGTTCACCAGGACCCCCAGGTCTCTTTCTACAGAGCTGCTCTCTAATACATCACCCCCAGCCTGTACTGATCCATGGGGTTGTTCTTCCCCAGATGCAGCACCTTACACTTGCTCTTGTTAAATTGCATTAAATTTCTCCCTGCCCAGCTCTCCAGTCTGTCCAGGTCTTTCTGGATGGCAGCACAGCCTGCTGCTGTGTCAGCCACTCCTCCCAGTTTCATATTATCAGCAAACTTACTGAGGGTGCTCTCTATCCCCTCATCCAGGTCATTGATGAATATATTGAATAATATTGGACCCAGCACTGACCCTTGGGTGATGCCACTAGTCACAGGCCTCCAGCCAGACTCTGCTCCATTGACCACAACTCTCTGAGATCTGTCCTTTAGCCACTTATCAATCCTTATTACACCATGACTAAATCCACACTTTTCAAGCTTGTCTGTGAGGATCCCATGGGATACAGTATCAAAAGCCTTGCTGAAGTCAAGGAATATCACATCCACTGTACTTTCCTCATCTAACCATCTACTTATATCTTCATAAAAGGCTATCAGATTAGACAAGCATGATTTCCCCTTACGGAATCCATGCTGGCTATTTGTGATAAGCCTCCTTTCCTCCAGATGCTTAGAGATGGCAGCAAGGACAAGTTGTTCCATTACCTTTCCAGGGATGGAGGTGAGGCTGATGGAACTGTAGTTACCCAGATCTTCCTTTTTGCCCTTTTTAAAGATTGGGACAACATTGGCCTTCCTCCAGTCCTCAGGCACCTCTCCTGTTCTCAAACAGACTCTCTTCAGGAGTGTTTTAACAAGCAGAGCAGCCCCAGGATCAGGCATCTGCTTCCCTGGGTATGTCTCTGTGAAGGATGAGAACATGCTCAGACTCCTGAAAGGAGGTTGTAATTAGGTGGAAGTTGGTTCTCCCATGTAACAAGCAAAAGGACAAGAGGAGATGACCTCAAGTTGAACCAGGGGATATTTGGACATTAGGAAAAATTTCTTTCTCACAAGGGTTGTCAAGCCCTGGAACAGGCTGTCCAGGGAAGTGGTAGAGTCACCATCTGTGGAAGTATTGAAAAGCTATGTAGGTGTGGTGCTGAGATTCACGTTTTAGTGGTGACCTGGCAGTGCTGGATTAACAATTGAACTTGATGATCTTAAAGGTCTTTTCCAGCTGAAGCAATCCTATGATTCTATGCCCTGAAGGGAGAGTTTGAGCACATTGCTTGTGCCCTCCCTAGTGTTTTTGCCTCCCTGGTGCTGAAGGAGGGCTGAGCATTCAGGCTGGTCCCATCCAGGCATCTCTGCAGCTGAGAAGTACTCTGTCTTGGTGCTAGTTGGAGAGAAAGGTGCTGGGAGATTATTTTTATCTTGGGTTTTTTTTTCAAATTAAGATAAACTATTCTGACATTTGCTATGGGAAAAAAAAAAAAAAAAAAAGGCTTTCCTTACATGATTAAGTTGGTGTGGTTTTTGAGCTGGGTATCACCTAAGCTCCCAATGTGGCAATCACCTCTTCCTCTATTGCAGAGAAGTACTCTGAGCTACTGGGCTGGCCTCATTCAGGTCCTTTGAGTGCTAACACAAGCAAATAATAATAATAATAGCATGATGACGTGTGTCTTTCAAAGCATGAAATGGTTGCTGCAGGTGGTGACAGTCCTAAAAAATAGAAACTCCAGCTTTTAAAAGCTCACCAACTTTTTAATGAGACTAGGAACCAGTAGAGCAGAAGTCCATTCCCTGGATGATGAGAGCGACACGGGTAGGAAATGTACTAACCTACTCCACTCTCCTTGCAGCCTGCAGCATGGAGTCCTCCAGGACTCCGACTGTGCAGGGAAGAAGCCAGAACGCATCCTGTGGGACCACAGCTAATTAGAATATCCCGAAATCCAATGTCAAAACCTGGCCGGAAGCCTTAAAGAGAAACCTCAGATTTAGTAATGAGATTAGAGTAACAGCACAGCCACAGAGAATTTTTTCATGTGGGTAGCTTTTACATTTCAGTGGGAAGGGGACTCTGTGGTGGTTGGTTTTTTTTGTTTTTCATTTTGTTTTGATTTTTTTTAGAGTATCTTAATGAAAACGCAAAGCTGTGGTCTTGTTTGGTGCAAAGTCTATGATGTTGAATCAAGTAAAGCACTGAGAAGCATCCGTCAAATCCTTTAATTCTCTTTAAATTTTTATACGCTGAACTCTGAAATATGCAGAAATAAACAAGCAAAGCAAAAATATAGTGCATATCTTTCATGCTGCTTTAGGCGCTAATACGGTGGCAGATTGTGGAGAGGGTCACACTGTTGCCAAGTACATCTATGTTCTAAAAAATAAAATTCCAGCAAAAGCATGGGACTGGTCATGCAGAAGAACCTAAAGGTTTCATATGTAACCCAATGTGGTTAATCCCTTCTGTTAGCAAATAATTGTAGGCTAATTATAAATGCAGTTTTCTTTACTTCTAAAATTTCCTTTGCTTCTTGCAGGTGTAGGCAACACCAATTAATACATAAACTAATATTCTGGGATACTACTTTTCAGTAGCAAAATAGACCACTTTGCTATGGTGCTCCTATAAATTTAACTTTAAGCCCCTGAATTCTTCAGAAATCGATGGAATTAAAAAATTATTTCTGAAACGTGCTTGACTGTGTGTCTAGACACAGGAAAGGATATGGTAAAGTATTAGTCAGAGGTTAGTCACACACTTGAAAACATTTGAGGAAGACTTCATCACTTTTCACAATGTAAGAGCAAAGGTTACAAGTAGGCAAATATCAGCTTAATATTTTACAACGGACATTTGCATCAGCACTGGTATTTCCCTTTAAAAAATAATCTTATTAGAATGTTTTATCTAGACCTCTTTTTATGAGATGCTAATAGAGTCTTTATAAAACCATGGGTTAGTTAAAAACCTCTCTTAGATGACTGTGTCATTACTGGTGGGCCCATGCTGCTCTTTTGGCATTCGTCAGCTGGAGGCAAGTGGGCTGTCTCATGAGGAGTTGAGAACTTGCAGGTTATCACTTTGATTAGCTGCTGTAGGCAACTGGTGGCTACTGTAATTGCCTCCGCAAGTCTAAAATGAATATACAATTCCTCTGACAAGGAAATGCTAGGAATATATGCCTCGTGGAAGCTTTAGGTTCCTATAATGCCATGGAGATCAAATTAAAAAGGGAGAGAAAGAACCTGTTGCTATAGTACTTCATTAATTAAACATCAATTTAGAAAATACTATGGCATTGACAGGTTTGGGACTGGCTGCTGATACTATTTGTCAGGGACAAATTTTTAAGTGGGTTAATGTGTAAACCTTAACAGAAGATAACAACAATGCTGAAATTGGGTGGCTGCCTCTTTAAAATGCGGGTTTAAATTTACAGTGTACAAAGTCAACCCAATGATTTAATATTTTTTAAGTAGATATTTTAAAGTAGTTTGCTCATTAGTAGCCATCTGTAGGCAGTACTTGGAGCAGGCAGAGAGCAGAACTGGGAGAGGAGCAGAAACTTTCTCACTGCTTGAATAGCTCAGGTCTGGGCTGGAGAAAAGCAGTTCAGCAATGACAGGAGAAAAATGGGAAACCAGGAGCCAGCTGAGATCCAAACAGCCTCTGCATTTTCCCTCTCTTCCAGTTTTGATTTACATCAGCATCCTGTGTTCTCTTATTTCTTTTCCTTCTACAAAAACCTTCTTCTGCCTGTTTCTTTGGGAGAAGTGCCAACCATCAGGCCTTGGCGGTGGAAAAAGTACAGGAGCTCAGCTCCTGGCAGCTCCAGCTCTGTGAAACGCAGCGGGTTTGTGAGCTGCATGGAGAATGCCGGGACGAGGCGTTTGGAAGAGGCCAGTTTGTTTTCCACTTTGTGTGAATGCATGTGCTGGGTAATTCATCAGTGAGATTTTACCCATCCCAAAATTACCTAAGCTTTCCTGACCATGTAGTAACCCAACTATATAAAGGGATACTGATAAATCCAGTGGGCTATGTTGTTTTCTTTTTTCCAAAAGCACAAGCCTGTAATAGGCAATGAGGCTGCACCAGTATTACTAGGAGTCAAATTTGGCCAAGTACTTCTGAATCAGGAAACAGAAACAAAGTGCTGGAGGGCACTGATGTATTTTTCTCTTTTGTTGCTAAGATAGGGCCATTAATACTTCTGGGAAAGATGAGGTGAAAAATAAAGCCAATCCCTAAAATCAGCTTTGATATCAGTTTTTAAGCCATTGCATCCTCCTGGGGCATTATCATATCATAGCTCTGGAACTGAACTTGGGATATTTTACAAGGAAAAGATATTATTAAAAGCATTATGTTTTCATACAGAAAAAAAAAGAGTGGAGAATCCACTCTATATTCATTCTCTTTCCTCTCAGGAAAACAAGTTGGGTATTTGGCACTCATATTCTTCAGGATAAAAGTGGTGTGTGTGCTTTTCACACATTTTCTGCATAAATATTTTGAGGTTCCTGTAAAACAGGACAACTGCTTTTTTTATTCTTCATGAATCAGCCCCTATGTTTGAAACAAATCGTTGCAGCAACAAGGAATGACAGCATGACAGCCTAGTAGGTTATTAATGGGAGTGACAGCCTGCAAATCAGAAATCATGGCAGTGCATCTGTATGAACAGCAATTTGTGCTCAGTTGAATAACCAGGAAATCCAGAAAATCAGAAGAGGCTGGGGAAGAAGATGAATCAAACAGATACGTTTTTAGGTAACCCAAACTTTCTAAAAGTAATTGGCATGTCAGGGGAATAGCAACATTCAAAAGTTTAGTACTATCAATACTTAGGTTCCCATATGTTTGTTTCAATACCCACTAAAGACCTAAAACTAGACAAAGAAATGAGGGAAAATGTAAAAATATTAAGGGGGTTTTGTTATCTGTTATAGTGATGTCATGAAGAAAATGAAATTGCAGCCAACTTAACAGCATTATCATATTTTGATAATAAATTTTATTTGCTGTGTATTCCAGATATTCACATAGTAGAGCTCAGTAAGCTGAATGTTAGAAATTCTCACAAAGGAAAGTCTCTGTATAATTTTAAATGCAGGTGTTTTGCTTTTTCTACCCTCTGGTAGAGTTATTCTGTATAAGAAAACAGAACAAATTCAAATATACTCCATTTCTCTCTCATATGTAACAGAGAGGAATGGTAGTATGTAAAGTATGGGCTAGCGTGTTTTCAGTTTTAGTTCATAGATAAAACCTCCATAGACCCAAAGTATTAGTATTAAGTTGTCCGTGTAGACATATTGAGCTTTTCTAGATAATCCTAAAATTCTCCTGGTTCACAGGAGACCCAAATTTGCTATCTCACTGTTAATAAAGTTAACAATGTTAATTGAAGACTGACACCAGTCTTCAATTATTTTATAGTGCACTTCCAACAAATGATTAACTGAGCAATGCAGTCACAAATATTTTCATGAACTGAATGAACTCAAAAAGGGGTTTTAGTTATAATTACATAGAAACTTCTATAAATGACCACCTAGTATCAGAGATAATAAAATGTCTGACTTCAATCCCAATCNTAACTCTGAATCAAAACTTTGTTGGTTGAAAAGCTTTTTAATGTCAATATAAACAAAACATGGTTTGTGAAGGAAGTATCAAGACAAATAATCCTCTTACCCATCTGTTGTACTAAAATGGCCGCTGTGGTATTATGTTGTGAGGATACATGTGCCAGTAATGGATGAGATAAAAGCAGACATATGCTAGCAAGAAAGGATGAAAAATGTTCATAATCAGCTATGAGCTGAACCAGTATGGAAAAACATATTCAGATACGAAAGTAAAATATTTGCCAATCTATATAAAGCAGATTTTTCCATACTGCATATAATGGTTCCAGTTGCTTAGTGCCTTCATCCCACAGGACCTCAAGAATGCAGCATGTCACCACCATCAGCCTGGGTAAGGTTAATCCTAAATAAAGACTTCCTCACTTGCCTTAGAAACTGCTCATGAATCTGACAAATGACCTTTATGATTACTTGTCATTCTTGGAACAATTTCAGCTTACCTGTGAATATGTTTTAAGGTTTGACCAAACTGAAAATCAGCGACTCTGCTGAACACAGAACATGTACCTTTTCTGGATTATCTCTGTGAATTTTGTGAAGCAGTACATGAGACAGATTGAAGTAGACTGGAGATTGGCTTTTGCCTTTGTAAACGGAAAGATTGGTAATGACTGAAAACCACACCTGGAAGTCCACAGCTTCTATTAAATAAATGGGTCTTCTTACAGTCCTGGCAAACTTCAATCTGTCTGAAGAATAACTAAAACAAAGNAAGATCAGCAATACTACAAGTGGAGGTGGGGGGGTTTTGTTATCTGTTATAGTGATGTCATGAAGAAAATGAAATTGCAGCCAACTTAACAGCATTATCATATTTTGATAATAAATTTTATTTGCTGTGTATTCCAGATATTCACATAGTAGAGCTCAGTAAGCTGAATGTTAGAAATTCTCACAAAGGAAAGTCTCTGTATAATTTTAAATGCAGGTGTTTTGCTTTTTCTACCCTCTGGTAGAGTTATTCTGTATAAGAAAACAGAACAAATTCAAATATACTCCATTTCTCTCTCATATGTAACAGAGAGGAATGGTAGTATGTAAAGTATGGGCTAGCGTGTTTTCAGTTTTAGTTCATAGATAAAACCTCCATAGACCCAAAGTATTAGTATTAAGTTGTCCGTGTAGACATATTGAGCTTTTCTAGATAATCCTAAAATTCTCCTGGTTCACAGGAGACCCAAATTTGCTATCTCACTGTTAATAAAGTTAACAATGTTAATTGAAGACTGACACCAGTCTTCAATTATTTTATAGTGCACTTCCAACAAATGATTAACTGAGCAATGCAGTCACAAATATTTTCATGAACTGAATGAACTCAAAAAGGGGTTTTAGTTATAGTTACATAGAAACTTCTATAAATGACCACCTAGTATCAGAGATAATAAAATGTCTGACTTCAATCCCAATCCAGGAAGTGGAAAATTTGGCTGATCTAAACTCTAAATTGGAGGTTTCCGCCACATACTGACTTAAAACTTGTGCTTATCAATCCAGATTTTACTCTTTCAGTTTTGTTTAACCTAAGGGATATAATTCCCCAAGTGGTACATTCCATCCATACTATTTCTTGGACAGTAAAACTTTGATTTATGTGCTTAGTGAGAACTGCAAGATATAGGAATATGACCCTTACTTTTACAGATACATGTTAAGCACAGTAACCTAGCTTTGTCATCACACAATAATTTCTAAAAGTCCAAGGAATGTCCTACCTTCAATTGAAAGTCTATTCACCATGAAAAGCATTCATGGGATGATCAGGTCATCCATATTTGAAGCATAAACTTTCAGTGTTCCAAAGGAAGAAAAAGAGACAAACCCCTTACTGATAAGTGCCTTGAGAAGCCCCATATGCTACACTATACTTTCCTACCTTAAGCAGAAAACTATTCCCTGCTCTACTTGTCTGTTTGATTTCAATATAAAAATTACCAGAAAAAATGTATCTATGTATCAAGACCCATTTTGATTTGTGAGGAAACTACTGCTTTGGGGTTTTTTTGTTTGGGTTTTTTTTTCTGGTTTTGATTATTACTTCTAGCTTTTTTTCCCCTTTATATTATCAAGCATTCAACCTTTGAATTTCATGTTTAAGCTTTATTTCCAATGGTGCAGTAGAAATTTTGCATCTCTTCTTCATCATCCTTTGTGTTTGATTTGCATTAGAAGTTAGCATACTGCTATGGGTAACCCCCAGGCAGTCCTATCATTCTGTTCTTGAAGTAGATAAAAAAAAAGTATGCCTTTTTGGATCTCTAAAAACAAAACAAAACAAAAAAAAAGAAACTAACTCTGAATCAAAACTTTGTTGGTTGAAAAGCTTTTTAATGTCAATATAAACAAAACATGGTTTGTGAAGGAAGTATCAAGACAAATAATCCTCTTACCCATCTGTTGTACTAAAATGGCCGCTGTGGTATTATGTTGTGAGGATACATGTGCCAGTAATGGATGAGATAAAAGCAGACATATGCTAGCAAGAAAGGATGAAAAATGTTCATAATCAGCTATGAGCTGAACCAGTATGGAAAAACATATTCAGATACGAAAGTAAAATATTTGCCAATCTATATAAAGCAGATATTTCCATACTGCATATAATGGTTCCAGTTGCTTAGTGCCTTCATCCCACAGGACCTCAAGAATGCAGCATGTCACCACCATCAGCCTGGGTAAGGTTAATCCTAAATAAAGACTTCCTCACTTGCCTTAGAAACTGCTCATGAATCTGACAAATGACCTTTATGATTACTTGTCATTCTTGGAACAATTTCAGCTTACCTGTGAATATGTTTTAAGGTTTGACCAAACTGAAAATCAGCGACTCTGCTGAACACAGAACATGTACCTTTTCTGGATTATCTCTGTGAATTTTGTGAAGCAGTACATGAGACAGATTGAAGTAGACTGGAGATTGGCTTTTGCCTTTGTAAACGGAAAGATTGGTAATGACTGAAAACCACACCTGGAAGTCCACAGCTTCTATTAAATAAATGGGTCTTCTTACAGTCCTGGCAAACTTCAATCTGTCTGAAGAATAACTAAAACAAAGATGGTGACACAGAGGCTGTTTCATGCTCTGCTGCCAATGAGCCTCGTTTTATCCTCTGGAGTAGAGTTGGTTGAAAAATGGTATTTCCTACAGGAAATTCCAAGAACTTAACTTATGGATTCACTCCAAATTGAAAGAACTCCAAATCTCAGAATTTTCAAAAAATGAAGCTTTCCAAAGTATTTCATGTTGATTGCAATGAAATGATACAAGATTCACATTAAAATCTTCATAGTCGCCAGTGCTGGGAACTGTTGGGGACTAGACAGAGCTGAGAAGTGTATTTCCTGGGAACCTCCACATTTGATCCCTGGCTGATGCTGCAGAGAAGGCTCCTGCTACTGAGGAGTGATCTGTGCAAACACACTCAACACCTACAGCAGTCAGTGTTTCTTCCTCATGTCATTAACTTGGGGAATCATTTTTGCAGCCCATAGGCTGGTCCATCCACACAGACTGAGCTCCTGAGCAGTGAACATCCTCACCAAATTTGTACCACAACAGCTTAGATAACCTCAGCAGGCCTTTGCTACCTGCCAGGGAAGCTTTTCTGTCAGCCCTCTATTCTCTCCTCTTTGCTGTGCCCAGTGTCACATTGTCTTCACATCAGTTCCCATTCTGTTGTGGAGCACCCAGCAGTGGCTGGAAAATCAGTATGCTGAGGATGCTGCTTTCTCTCCCAGTTCCTACCATGTCACCATTTCCTCATCATGTGCATTTATGTTTTTTTTCACCTTTTCCCCTCTGCAATATATTAAAATTGTAAATTCCTTAGGGGAATTTTTCAGTCCATAATAATATTTATTATGACTTAGCATTTCACAGCAGGCCCTCATGTATTCATAACAATGCTGAAATGCAGGGATTTCTGCTGACCTGAGAACATGATGAAGCTGGTGTCTAAAATCAAGTTCAAATTTTGCAGGAAAGGTTTAAGTATATTTTATTTTTTCAGGAATGTATTGTTTTATAACACTAAGTGTTTAAGACAAGTGTGAAGTAATTAATTCAATTTTTCTTTTCATCAATAATGTCTATTGTAATGTCCATTATGTTATGGAATAGCCTTCAGAGACTGATGGAGGGATGAAGGAAAGAAGGAATCTATCTAGGTGTTAATCTGTGGCAGAGATATGTTCAGAACAAGAGGCACAACATTAGAATCTGTCAGTGCTGAGGTTCCTCTGGGGAAAATCTTTACTGGTGATACTGGAGTTCCAGCAGGACAGAAAACAGAATCTAGCAACCCAAACAACACAACTGGTGATTAAACAGTCCTTCCTGATGAATCCATGAATGAAAGATCAGGCAATTCCTCCTTTGTGATTCTGACAAATAATTCATGCTGAGGACTTACTATTCTCAAATGCTTCTGAAAACTTTGGTCAAATCTTTGGTAGAATGAACTGCTTCACTCATCTTAACAAGATTAGTTTTCAGAACTAGTGTTGAACTTGACCCAAAACCACAGAGCAGAACACCACAGATTGCTTTTGACTATTTAGATCCAGGTCTGTTGTTGAACTCTGGATTGTGTCTTGTTATTTTAAGCAAAAGACCAGATCCAATAAAACACTGTGTTTTGTTGTTTGTTGTTTGGTTTTTTTTAAGCAAGAACTCAACATTTTTTACTTATATTTTTCCCTACACATTTTTAGACTTCCCCTCTTGAATTCCCTTGTCTTGTCCATTCTTCCTCTACCATGACAAAGATAATGAAATACACAAGGTTCAGATTTGCTATGAGCAATGGAATTATGATAAATTTGCATCCAAAGTCAAGCAATTAGTTTAGGAGGAATGAAAGATTTATCATGGAAGGGGAGATGAGATGGAGATGAGTCTACTGAGATAAATTACTCCAGATTTTTGGCAGTGACTATTTGGGAAAGATAGAAAATAACGAATTCTTAGTTCTCCTTTGGAAGAATGTGGAATACACAACTCATGAGTTGCAGAAATAACCAGATTCTTGACTAGTTCCTCTGTTCCTTTGGCTTAAAACAGAGAAGCATCTCAAGGGCATTTCCAGGGGACACTGAAGTCTTAACTACTTCTCTGATTAGCCAATATACTCTGCTTGGACTAATAAATGAATTTGCATTTAAGAATCTGCATATCTTTCAGTGCTTCGTAAATAAGCAGCTTGATGACTTCAAAGGGCTCTTGAGCCACCTACAAATACTTCGACTTGTTGCATAGAGGAAAAAGAACCCAGTTGTGAGGGTGGTTGTGTACTTGGTTTGATCTCATACTCCAGAAAGGACTTCTGTGGTACATTGTTTAAGTCATCTAGATTCTATTAATGGAAGATTTTTGATGTAGTGGTGCATTTGGGTGTAATTTAGGTTCCCATGTCAAAAGCATTTGAAAATCTGTGGATGCCAACATTTTTACCTTTTGTTCAGAGTTCTGCTTCTGTGCTTGAGCATAAACAGATGTACCATCATCTTAGTAGAAGTTAAGAATGGTATGGTATTTCTTTCCTGTGCTTGGCACTAGTGAGGCCACACTTCAAACAAATGCTGTGTTCAATTCTGGGCCCTGCAACACAAGAAGGACATTGAGTTGCTGGAGGAAGTTCAGAGAATGGCAATCAAACTGGTGAAGAGTCTGGAGAACAAGTCCTGTGAAAAGAGGATGAGGAATTGGGGTTTAGTTTAGAGAAGAGGAGGCTGAAAGGAGACCTTATTACTCTCTACAATTATGTGAAAGCAGATTGTAGTGAGGTGAGTGCAGCTTCTTCTTTCAAGTAAATAACAATAGAAATAGAGGAAATGGCCTGAGGTTTCACCAGGGAGTTTTAGACTAAATAGAAGGAAGAATTTCTTTACTGAAAGAGTTGTCAGGTGCTGGAATGGACTGCTCAGGGAATTGGTGGAGTCAGCATCCCTGGAGCTATTCAAAGAATGTGTAGATAAGGCACTTCAGGACATGATCTAGTGAGATGGTAAGGGTGGTTTTTTTGTTTCTTTTTGTTTTATATTTTTGTGTGTTTTTTTGTTTGTTGGTTTGTTTGGTTTGGTGTTTTTTGTTTGTTTTGCTTTTTCTTTGTTTTGTATTATTTTTGGCTTTGGGTTTTGTTGTCATTGTTGACAGTTGGACATGGTGATCTTAGAGGTCTTTTTCAACTATGACGAATTTGTGATTCTGATTCTTTAATGTCTGTCTATCTGGGATCCACATACTATGCTGAAATCTCCAATGCATCTGGTATAGTAGATTTATTTTGAGCTTGTCTTGGCAACCATCAAGCTGCATTCAATAAAAAAATACAGTGATTCTGAAAGATCATGCATGCTCCCCATCCCTGCAATTTAGTTGTAATTAGGACACTCATTGCAGATGTAGGAGTCCTACTTTCAATTCCTTCCTCAGCTTCAGGGAGTATTTACTCATGTTCTTACCTTTTAGCAGATAGTGTTGTGAGTCATCATCCTTCCTTGTGAAACTCTGCCAGTAGGCAGAAAGACACACAGAGTAGTTTTCACAGGAAGAAAATCCAAGCAAAAGTGCAATACCTGACTTGTAATGGCTTAGACAGAGAAGGTACAGGCTGTAATTTCTGGGTACAGGTTTACTCTAGAGTGGACTCAGGTGTGGATGTACTTACAACTGAAGGAAGACTATTCCTTTTCTCTGTGTGTCATGTCTTTTCATGATTGCCAAGACATGTGAAGAAGTGAGTCATTGGCACAGTACTGAAGTTCCATATCCTTCAATTTCTGCCCTCAGACAAGGTCACTGTTTCATGTAGTTAAAATCATAGAATCATAAGGTTGGAAAAGACCTCCAGGATCATTAAGTCCAACCTTCTACCTAACACTTCCATGGTCACTAGACCATGCTCTGAAATACCACATCTACTTGCCTGTTGAACAACTCCAGAGATGGTGATTCCACCACTTCCCAATTAGTGAATTAGTTAATTTCATTTTTGATAATTATAGGTCCATGTCAGGTATCTTCTCCATATTTTTTTGCAAATTAGTTTTCATAATCTGGTTTTACTTTTTCAGCAAAGACTGTTTATTTTAAATAATTGTGCCTATTGTAGATGTGCTCTATGGTCTCCATGGTGTAGGTGAGTCACCAGAGCAGGATTTCCAACAGTGTCCCATAAATGAGGCCAGAGAAGTAGACCTTGAGGCCAGTATTCAGGTCTAGACTTAAAAGGTCAAATACTCTCAAACGAGCTGAGTGAGACCATCTTTGGGTAGAAAACCAGAGTATGACTTGGACTAATGCCTCAGCAGTTGCAAAGAGATATCTTTACTGCTCAAGCACTGCGTTTTGGCAGTATGAATATATGCAGATAGTAAAGATCTGCCAGATTCTCACATCAGATCTTGAATTATTTCTTGTTTCAATCATGTCTTTCTTTTATTGATGGCATCTATTCTTAATCATGGTTTCAAAGCTTTTCATCTGAGTTATTTAAGGACAATCTGGCTTTTAAGTGCTTAGACCAGCTTGCTGCTGTGTTTAAGACAACAAGGGATTGGGAATTCCCAGAATGGATACACAAAGGAGGAAAAGCAAATGGGTCATGGCTATAAGAAAAGTGACATATCTATATAGAGAGAATCTTCATTATGGGTACAAACTGACTTTTGGAATANTGGAAGATTTTTGATGTAGTGGTGCATTTGGGTGTAATTTAGGTTCCCATGTCAAAAGCATTTGAAAATCTGTGGATGCCAACATTTTTACCTTTTGTTCAGAGTTCTGCTTCTGTGCTTGAGCATAAACAGATGTACCATCATCTTAGTAGAAGTTAAGAATGGTATGGTATTTCTTTCCTGTGCTTGGCACTAGTGAGGCCACACTTCAAACAAATGCTGTGTTCAATTCTGGGCCCTGCAACACAAGAAGGACATTGAGTTGCTGGAGGAAGTTCAGAGAATGGCAATCAAACTGGTGAAGAGTCTGGAGAACAAGTCCTGTGAAAAGAGGATGAGGAATTGGGGTTTAGTTTAGAGAAGAGGAGGCTGAAAGGAGACCTTATTACTCTCTACAATTATGTGAAAGCAGATTGTAGTGAGGTGAGTGCAGCTTCTTCTTTCAAGTAAATAACAATAGAAATAGAGGAAATGGCCTGAGGTTTCACCAGGGAGTTTTAGACTAAATAGAAGGAAGAATTTCTTTACTGAAAGAGTTGTCAGGTGCTGGAATGGACTGCTCAGGGAATTGGTGGAGTCAGCATCCCTGGAGCTATTCAAAGAATGTGTAGATAAGGCACTTCAGGACATGATCTAGTGAGATGGTAAGGGTGGTTTTTTTGTTTCTTTTTGTTTTATATTTTTGTGTGTTTTTTTGTTTGTTGGTTTGTTTGGTTTGGTGTTTTTTGTTTGTTTTGCTTTTTCTTTGTTTTGTATTATTTTTGGCTTTGGGTTTTGTTGTCATTGTTGACAGTTGGACATGGTGATCTTAGAGGTCTTTTTCAACTATGACGAATTTGTGATTCTGATTCTTTAATGTCTGTCTATCTGGGATCCACATACTATGCTGAAATCTCCAATGCATCTGGTATAGTAGATTTATTTTGAGCTTGTCTTGGCAACCATCAAGCTGCATTCAATAAAAAAATACAGTGATTCTGAAAGATCATGCATGCTCCCCATCCCTGCAATTTAGTTGTAATTAGGACACTCATTGCAGATGTAGGAGTCCTACTTTCAATTCCTTCCTCAGCTTCAGGGAGTATTTACTCATGTTCTTACCTTTTAGCAGATAGTGTTGTGAGTCATCATCCTTCCTTGTGAAACTCTGCCAGTAGGCAGAAAGACACACAGAGTAGTTTTCACAGGAAGAAAATCCAAGCAAAAGTGCAATACCTGACTTGTAATGGCTTAGACAGAGAAGGTACAGGCTGTAATTTCTGGGTACAGGTTTACTCTAGAGTGGACTCAGGTGTGGATGTACTTACAACTGAAGGAAGACTATTCCTTTTCTCTGTGTGTCATGTCTTTTCATGATTGCCAAGACATGTGAAGAAGTGAGTCATTGGCACAGTACTGAAGTTCCATATCCTTCAATTTCTGCCCTCAGACAAGGTCACTGTTTCATGTAGTTAAAATCATAGAATCATAAGGTTGGAAAAGACCTCCAGGATCATTAAGTCCAACCTTCTACCTAACACTTCCATGGTCACTAGACCATGCTCTGAAATACCACATCTACTTGCCTGTTGAACAACTCCAGAGATGGTGATTCCACCACTTCCCAATTAGTGAATTAGTTAATTTCATTTTTGATAATTATAGGTCCATGTCAGGTATCTTCTCCATATTTTTTTGCAAATTAGTTTTCATAATCTGGTTTTACTTTTTCAGCAAAGACTGTTTATTTTAAATAATTGTGCCTATTGTAGATGTGCTCTATGGTCTCCATGGTGTAGGTGAGTCACCAGAGCAGGATTTCCAACAGTGTCCCATAAATGAGGCCAGAGAAGTAGACCTTGAGGCCAGTATTCAGGTCTAGACTTAAAAGGTCAAATACTCTCAAACGAGCTGAGTGAGACCATCTTTGGGTAGAAAACCAGAGTATGACTTGGACTAATGCCTCAGCAGTTGCAAAGAGATATCTTTACTGCTCAAGCACTGCGTTTTGGCAGTATGAATATATGCAGATAGTAAAGATCTGCCAGATTCTCACATCAGATCTTGAATTATTTCTTGTTTCAATCATGTCTTTCTTTTATTGATGGCATCTATTCTTAATCATGGTTTCAAAGCTTTTCATCTGAGTTATTTAAGGACAATCTGGCTTTTAAGTGCTTAGACCAGCTTGCTGCTGTGTTTAAGACAACAAGGGATTGGGAATTCCCAGAATGGATACACAAAGGAGGA
>VYZU01037780.1:3842-19561 GCA_013401355.1 Ceyx cyanopectus
CTTATAAAGCTCTATGACATTTCAGTTTCTTTAGAAAATAATAGATAACTAGAAAAAGAGAGAAAACATTATCTGTTTTTGTTGTGGTTTTGGTTTGTTTATTTTGAGCAGGATGTTTTAGAAACCTTATCTTAGTAAAACAAATAACCTTCTCCTTCAGCTGTGAACAATAGCAAAAATATATTCCTACCACAGTTTTAAAATCTGCAGAATAGGAAACTCTTTTATAGTAATACAAAAATATCATAGAGCTTTATAAGATACAATGACTGAAGCCCTAGCCCTTAGTGAATTATGACAGAAAAAAAAGATGTCCCCGTGGCCACCTTTAATTGTTCTTCATGCACTTGAAAATGCCACATAAATGTGAGAGATACAGTTACTGGATTTGTTATGTGTGTTTGATAAAAGACGCATCAATCATTACTAGTTATGAGATGTTTCCGTAAAAGGGCTTATAAAGGGAAATGCAGCTCAGTGTTCCTGCTGCAGACAGCATCCAACACAGACTGCTGCTGTTGGCCTGGCTGCAGAACTGTCAGCTCTGACATTTGCTCTACCTTTCTGAAAGGCTATTTGTTTCCTTTGTGACTGATAAGGATGGGGGTCATTATTGTTAACAAGCAGGAAGGAAGAATGGGGTACAAATTTTGCTTATGCTGTGTGCTTTCTGTTCCATCTTTCTCCCTGTGCTTTTAAATTCAATTTTTCTTCAGGTGCCCTTACCAGTTTCACACCTTTACTCTCCTCCAGTCTTATTTCCCTGTGCAAAATTGATAACAAGATATACTGTAAGAAATGCTTCACCAGTTCCCTTGAAGGTCAAAAAGGTAGAGTCAATGTTGTCACTGAGTGCNTATGCAGATATCTAGCTACCAAGAATTTTTAAAGCACCATGATTGTCAAATCACATTCTCAAGAAAGCAAAAGTCTTCAAACATTCTCTAAAGCACTCCTTTTTGGACCTATAAATAATTTTAAAAATCTGTTTCACTGAACATGATTTCAGAGACTGTGGCTTTCATCTGGGTATTTGTTCATAAGTAATCTGGACAAGGATTACTTACAAGACAAGGACAACATACTATTTATCTACATATCTAATCTTTCTTACATAATGTAATACCATCCATTAATGTGAGCTTATCTTTTTCTATGCCAACTGAAGAGATGTTAAAGAAGGAAAGATAGTCAATCTGATTTTTGATTCTTGTAGCTGCTTTATTTCAGTAGAATGCAATTAGTTTCTACTTAGAATCATAGAATGGNTCCATTTAAAGCTTCATTGAATAAAATACATGGTTGCTTTAATAACTAAAACAAGTACTGAAAATGCCCCATACCAGCTTATGTCATAAAACTATTCAGGAAGTCCTTCTCTTGAATGATGTAGACTGAAAACACCATAGAGAGAGAGCAGATTTACTTGAGTCTATGGCATCCTGAGTAAGTTACTGAATTACTAGATAAAATTTCTTTCAATAGTTTTAGAAATTATTTTTTTTTCATTTTTCATTTGTGCACACCTTGATGAATAATCAAATTTCCCCTGTTTTTATCAGAGACATCTGGTGAATTCAAACCAAATATCAGATGCCTACTATATTTTATTTTTATCCATATTTTATATTTTTGCAGAAGAAATGAACCTGTTTCAATTTAGAACATTTATACCTAAATGACCTTCATGTACAGAGATATTCACATATGTAGTAGTATTATAAATGTTGTATCTTTCATTAGAACTCCATTAATCACTGATAGCTATTCTTTTAAAGGTACAAGCTCTAGGTGAACATAACAGGGTTGGGTTTTTTTATCCATTTTTACCGCTTCTGTAAGAGACAGAAAGATATTATCTTTCAAAAACAGATTCTCCTCTTATTTATACCAGCATGTTTCTGAATAATGCTATTTGCTTTTAGGGAATTAAATAAATATAAATTTGTACCTTTCTGAGAAGGACCGAAGATCACAGTGGTCTAAATCTTTAGCTACATATAGGCCCACAGAAACCTCACAACCATAAATATTTTCAGTCCCAGGCACCTCTTTTCCTTCTGTGCACATTTGTACACTACTGGCTTTTTTGCCTTAAATGCACATGAAATGGTTTGCCAGTCTACTCTTTGTCACAGTATAAAGAGAATTTCAAGGTTGTACTCACGTTCATTTGCTGATGTTGTCAGAGGTACCTTGACATCAACAAGCTGAATATGAGGTGCTAAAGAAATCATATCTTTAAGGTTTAAAGATTTATTATTAAATTCTATCCATTTTCATTCTTTCCATGTGTGTAAAACTTTTGTTATGTGTTTTTATTCTTGAAGTAGGTTATTGATTCATTTACAGAAATCTTTCACAGTTTTTAAATATTGTTCTGATTATAAGGTTTATCATAGCTTTGTACTTCTGCAAATTCCGCAGTGTCTGATTTCATACCATTGGGTGTCAGTATGACTCCCAAATACAATTTTTTTCAATTTGCAATAAAACTGACTATATCTTCCAGTTACACCTGCTGCCCAGACAATTTCTAAAACATTTTCTAGTCTGTGAAGAGCACTGAATTCACATGGAACTGATAGTACTCAGACCCTTTGAATATTGAATTAATTTTGAGGCTTAATTAAGGAAGTAAGTGTATCAGGGTAGCCCATTAAATTAAAAGACGGTTACTCTAAAACCCGTCTGTCTTTATATGTTTGTTTTCCCAGTACTCCTGACCCCATCTCACTACATTAAGGTATACAGAGAGAACTTTGCAGATAAGGGATTTTTATCCATATGCAGGTGCATTGCTGAGGACTAGGATATAAAAACATAGAATAACAGTATCATAGAATCATAGAATTGTTCTGGTTAGAAGAAACCTTTAAGATCATCAGGTCAAACCAGTAACCCGTCACTACTAGGTCACCACTAAACCACGTCCCTAGGCACCACATCTACATGTATTTTAAATACCTGTCCTAGTTTAGACCCATGTGGGAGTTGAACACCATGTGGCTGCTCACTTGCTGTCCTCCTCCACCCCCTGAGCAGGAAGGAGAAGAGAGAGAAAAATACCAAAAAAATTATGGGCTGAGATAAGAAGAATTTAATACAACAATGCAGAAGNATCCTTCAAATTTAGCTGTTTCAATGGGGAAAGGAAAAAATCAGGGAAGCAAAATGACAGAACTGAGAAGAAAAAAGCACTAAAAGACCAGAAGGGGAGAGTCAATGTTGTCACTGAGTGCTACTACTAAAGGGCATTATCTTATCATCAGCTTAGAAAATATTCAGAGGAAGTCATCTCTTCATTTGTCACATTGCATGGAATGCAAGAAGTGAAAATTCAAGCCAAAGACTGAGTGGCCAAAGACTAAATTAATTAGTAAAAATTAGTTAATAATTTTGATTCAGTACCCAAAACTTTTTTCATTTTTCATTTGTGCACACCTTGATGAATAATCAAATTTCCCCTGTTTTTATCAGAGACATCTGGTGAATTCAAACCAAATATCAGATGCCTACTATATTTTATATTTATCCATATTTTATATTTTTGCAGAAGAAATGAACCTGTTTCAATTTAGAACATTTATACCTAAATGACCTTCATGTACAGAGATATTCACATATGTAGTAGTATTATAAATGTTGTATCTTTCATTAGAACTCCATTAATCACTGATAGCTATTCTTTTAAAGGTACAAGCTCTAGGTGAACATAACAGGGTTGGGTTTTTTTATCCATTTTTACCGCTTCTGTAAGAGACAGAAAGATATTATCTTTCAAAAACAGATTCTCCTCTTATTTATACCAGCATGTTTCTGAATAATGCTATTTGCTTTTAGGGAATTAAATAAATATAAATTTGTACCTTTCTGAGAAGGACCGAAGATCACAGTGGTCTAAATCTTTAGCTACATATAGGCCCACAGAAACCTCACAACCATAAATATTTTCAGTCCCAGGCACCTCTTTTCCTTCTGTGCACATTTGTACACTACTGGCTTTTTTGCCTTAAATGCACATGAAATGGTTTGCCAGTCTACTCTTTGTCACAGTATAAAGAGAATTTCAAGGTTGTACTCACGTTCATTTGCTGATGTTGTCAGAGGTACCTTGACATCAACAAGCTGAATATGAGGTGCTAAAGAAATCATATCTTTAAGGTTTAAAGATTTATTATTAAATTCTATCCATTTTCATTCTTTCCATGTGTGTAAAACTTTTGTTATGTGTTTTTATTCTTGAAGTAGGTTATTGATTCATTTACAGAAATCTTTCACAGTTTTTAAATATTGTTCTGATTATAAGGTTTATCATAGCTTTGTACTTCTGCAAATTCCGCAGTGTCTGATTTCATACCATTGGGTGTCAGTATGACTCCCAAATACAATTTTTTTCAATTTGCAATAAAACTGACTATATCTTCCAGTTACACCTGCTGCCCAGACAATTTCTAAAACATTTTCTAGTCTGTGAAGAGCACTGAATTCACATGGAACTGATAGTACTCAGACCCTTTGAATATTGAATTAATTTTGAGGCTTAATTAAGGAAGTAAGTGTATCAGGGTAGCCCATTAAATTAAAAGACGGTTACTCTAAAACCCGTCTGTCTTTATATGTTTGTTTTCCCAGTACTCCTGACCCCATCTCACTACATTAAGGTATACAGAGAGAACTTTGCAGATAAGGGATTTTTATCCATATGCAGGTGCATTGCTGAGGACTAGGATATAAAAACATAGAATAACAGTATCATAGAATCATAGAATTGTTCTGGTTAGAAGAAACCTTTAAGATCATCAGGTCAAACCAGTAACCCGTCACTACTAGGTCACCACTAAACCACGTCCCTAGGCACCACATCTACATGTATTTTAAATACCTGTCCTAGTTTAGACCCATGTGGGAGTTGAACACCATGTGGCTGCTCACTTGCTGTCCTCCTCCACCCCCTGAGCAGGAAGGAGAAGAGAGAGAAAAATACCAAAAAAATTATGGGCTGAGATAAGAAGAATTTAATACAACAATGCAGAAGAAGAAGTAAACAAAAACAATAATAACAGTAATGAGACAAATAAAGCCAAGAAATACAAACAGGACAAACTTCGCTTAACTCCGGATAAAAATGTGCAAACCTAAACTGAGCATGGCCTATGATCTTGTCCATAACTATGTAGTAAGCATGACATTGGTAGGGTATTGTATATCCCTTTGGCTAGTTCACCTGTCCTGACTGTGTCTCACTCTCAGCTTCTGGTGAAAATTAACACTATCATAGCTGAAACAAGGACATTAACTCCAGGGATAGTGACTCAACCACTTCCAGGGGCATTCTGATTGATGGTCCTTTTGATGAAGACGTTTTTCCTAGTACACAATCTAAATCTCCACAGGCACAACCTGAGGACATTTATTCTTGTCCTGTTCCTTGTTATGTGAGAGACGAACACCTACCTTGTTACAACCTCCTTTCAGGTAGTTTTAGAGAGCTATAAGCTCTTCCCTGAGCCTCCTTTTTCCCAGTCTAAACAACTCCATCTACACTGCATACCCAAAAAGTCAGTAATGGATAATAATCTGAGGACAGTATCAGGGTAGGCAGTTTTCTTACCACTTCTTTAACCCAGACCACAGAGTCAGCTGAGTTCCCTAAGAAGAAGGCCTGGTCTGCATATTGAGCCTTCAGAAGGGAAAAGCCCATGACAATGACCCATCTTTTTTCTCTGTAGAAATAGTTTTGATGTAAGGAAAAGGCTGACAGTTTTGACAACACTTCTGAGCTGAATGAACCATGCTAATTATTATTATTATTATGTTCCACTTGAAGGGTTTGTACTTGTTGTTCAGTGACACCTGAGAAAGTGGGGGTTGTTGTCTGGCATAGCAGGTGTGTCCCCTCTCCGGTCACTTCCGGTGTTCAGTCAGATTGAGAGGGGAAAAGGAATCCTCTGTGTTACGTGTTTTATCAGATTGTTGGGCTTGTCTCAAGGAAGGTAGGATGTGGTTCCAGTAATCAATCTCCTCTCACATTCCCTGATGCTCCTCAACCTACTCACCTCCTCCTGGAGCTTTGTCACTAAGTGGAGAAGTTCCTTTACCTTGGTGCACCTCCCACAGGTGAGCTCAATGCGGCTGCTGCTGCCCTATGACAGTGTGAGATCCAGGCACAGACTGCAGGCTTACCCCAGGGTGGCTGAATGTTCCCTCTGGAACACCATCTAGGAAGATGCACCAGTTGTGGTGGGTGCAGAGCTTAGAGAGCCCATGGCTTTCAGCTGAGTGGAAATCATCCCTCCCAGGAAGAGCTGTCAGAGCTTCCAGCGTCCTTCTTGCTCAGTGTCACAACAGGTGCCACACTGCATTTGGTTTGCCTGCTCTGGTCACTGTGCTTCCCAGGGGCTTCTTTTATGGGTGTGGGGATGGTCATGGTTTCCCTGGCAACACCCCCACCTCATCAGCTTCTCCTGGGAATGCTGCTGGCTCTTGGCAGGTCTCTTTGAGACCCTGGTGCTTCCCTAACAAAGGAAAACCTCAGGAAAACCCTGTATGCCATGATCTAACACTCTGCTGTGGGGCAGGCTGGGTCTGTCTCCCCTTGGTGAGTGGTCAAAGACAAAGATGTATTTTCTGAAATCAATCAGACTTGAAATCAATGTGAGATCAACCTGTGGTCCTCTAGACCTTTGGGAAGAGGTTGTAGATCAGAGTAATCTGAGAAGCAATCTGGAGGGCAGTTCAGGTCACTTTTTGGTAGACTTTTAAAGGCTGGTCCTTTGATTTGCTCTCCAGTATTTCTTGGCTTTATTGATTAAAACTCCCTTAAGTACATAAGAAATGTATATATCTATCTTTTCTTTAGGCACTTATATCCAGGTAAATTAAATCTGGATGTAAATCCCATTCCACCAGACTATTTTTACTAAGCCTATATCAATATAAGTAAGCATTGAATATTATGATAAGGAAATCTGCTGCCAAATCATTATTACAATTAGGACTGACTTGGCTTTTGTAATGTGAAGACACATAAAACTTTTATCACTGTGCAAGCCTCAAAACACACAGGTAATCTCCTGCTTCTCTAGTAAAGAGATACCGACCTTCCTTAGCTGTCTTCTTGTTCAGTTTTCAGAAGGCATTCAAATTAGATGCAAGGGGATGAACTTTAAAAAATTGGTTTCTTTTAAAGTGAACTTCAAACTTCAGATAATAAAATAGCTCCAGATATTTGATTTTCATGCATGTTGATTGGCAGAGCAATGGTAAAGCATATTTTAAAGGAGTCTAGGTTTTTTGTTTGTTTGTTTGTTTTAATTCAGTTTGGTTTGCTTTGGGTTTTTTGTTGTTGTTTTGTGTTTGTTTGATTTTCTTTTTTTTTGTTGTTTCTTTTTTGTTTTGTTTTGTTTTGTTTTTTATTACAAATGGACAGTTGTCCTATCGCCTCAAAGTATTTTCACTCCCTTTCTGCTCATCTTTACTGCCAGTTTCATACGTTGCATTGTTCTGTTACCCTGTCTTACCATACATCTCTCTATCAGAGCAAAGAACAGCAGCTTGGAAATCTCTGGAGTAGTAAAGCTGCCAGAGGAGCTAAAATAAGGTTTTGGAGACTGGTTTACCCAAAGAGTCTGTATGTCACATAAGACTTCCAGCAGGTCTGCTGAAATGCACCTTTGTGGGAGGAAAAGATCTGTTTTGGGAGCAATCAAGATCCCTGGTGAAAACTCTTTCTGTTCAGACCAGCTGCTTGGTTAGTCCTCAGAAAACACTGATGAGATTGTTTCAAGTTTTATGAACAATTGCCTAAGGCATTGAATGGGAACTTATTTAAGTGGAATAATAAAAAATCAAATCACAAATGATGAAGAGACAAATACAATGGTGAGTTTTAATAGTACCTCATCCCACCTACATTTGGATGTGCAGATGTATTTTTAGTTCACTAGCAGCTGTCCTGGCAAGGGAAGTCATCAAAATCCTGTAAAGGCAGATGATAGAATTAGGACATACAAAGCCCATTTTACATTTCAGGGTGGAAATGCCAGCAGCTCTCACACAAAATGTTTTTACAGTTCAGGGCTGGGACTTCCACTTTGATTCAATAGTCTCTACTTCTAAAACCTTCCAGGATAAGCCAATATTTTCTTTCTAGGTCTTGGTTTCACTGTATAAGAAAGTGACAAACAACCTCCTTCCTTTCTCATTTTTCTGTTATTCTTTTTTTTTGAAGTTGTAACATCTTTAAGAGCAGGGAGTTGTACATTCATTAGTTAGAAAACATCAAACCATCACTGCATGGCCCATGTGAAAGGAATAGCACACTGAAACTGTCCATATCACAGATGAATAAAGAACACGGTATGCAATGCTGACCTGAAAAATAAAGACTACATCCCATGGAATATACTCAACTGAATTCTATATTTGAATCTATGCAATAATAATGTTGGTGGATAAATTTAAAAAATGTTTTCAAAGGTAGAATCAGGATACTCCTTTAGTATTCACTCCTTTAGCTTTTTAGGAAGTTTAGTAAACAGTAGATTTTAATTTTGACATATTATTTTAAGTACGGTCAAAGAGCTAATAATTTTTGAAGGGAAAAGAGAGAGAAAAACTGTTTATAAAATATGTTAAACTTATTTTCAAAGACTGACATTTCATAAATCTGACTGGATTTCTTCTGTGTTTATATTAGGGGACAAATAATTTAAATGAAAACAATTGATTTTTTTTGGGTTTCAATTATTCACATTCTTTATCAGACACAGGCTGACATTTGAAGGAATCTGTCTTTACTCCAATAGTTGATTAATTGAAGTGCACCATTGAAGGGGTTCTTCATTAAAAGAAACATAAATAACAACACCCCCTCCAAAGAAAAAAACAAAGAACTCCCCCAAAAAAACACCCCATAACACCCTCCCTTCCCCACCATCCAATAAACAAGCTTAGAGGAAAACCAACAATCAAACCATGATGCAGCTAAATCAAAGATCCCCATGTTTTTGGCAGCACTTGTCATGAGAAGCTCTATGGGATCACAGTCTCTGTATTCACTGGATGAGTCTACATATCTTCTTTGAAATGGGGTGGTGGGATTGGAAATGCTCTGCAGCTAGCCTGTCACTTTAATAAAACACGTCATCAGTGGCATCTTTACTAAAAGCTTGTAACTGCCTTTAGTGCTGCATATCTTTCTCCAGAGAAAGAAGCATCTGTTAACTCCACTGCTACACACCTGCTGTGTGACTGCAGCTTTGTTACAATAGTTTTCTGTTATATATCTTCAACTTTTCAAGGAGTTAGCCTGTTTAAAGTAATTTTACAGAAGGCATTATTGTGGAAGCATGTTATAGCATGAACACTGTCTGGAATCTTTCATGGAAACTTTTTTTCTATTTGCTTGTTCACTGCCCTGTAACATGGAAGACAGTCAATTTGGTATCAGGTACATATAGCACATTTACAAGGAGAGAGAGAAAAAAAAAAAGAAAAAAGGAAGAATGTTCTTCCAGCCATGACTAATATTTAGAATTCCTGGGACTCATATAAGTTATTAGGTCAACATGTGAAGCAAACTTAAATGGTTTTGTAGTAATACACATTTGCAAAGCAGTTCCAGTCCTATCAGTAAATCTCAACAATAACCCTATTCTACTGAGTTTGCTTATGACTCAGGAACATAGATATGTATTTTGCAACAAAGCTTAGTTTCTGGCTGCAACAGAGACAGTTCAAACATTTTCTGTTCTGCTGGATGAGTTTTGGTGCTCTTTGTTTTGAAATGATCGAGAATTTTATAGTAGAGGAAGGTATTTTTGCTGAAAGATGTTGTCTGTTGCAGTTCTCTCTTTCCCACTCATGCCAAATGCACACCTTGTGGGAATAATCAAATGAAACAATAACCAAGAGAAAATAAAACAGGAAAAATAAAGGGAATCATAGAAGTAGACCATTATATGATTGCAGATACTATATATGCATCACAGCTCAAATAATTTGAACAAATAAGAAAGGAAGGAGAGAAGTGGTTCATTTGTTTTAAATTGGAATGAGGAAAGATGATCTATTAATCTCATAGTACACACAAATTTCCTCCGACTTCAGTGAAAAATGCTGTTATATGAGTTTATGGAACTAGAGGTAAATATAAAAATTATATATAAAATAATCTCAAAACTTATCAAGGATTTATATCTGGATTAAGCAGTAATTAATATTAATTGAAGAAAACCAGGCCTCTGATAGGCATTCAGGTGGTGATAGATGGTCTGTGAAAACAATTTGGCAGAAAAAAGGAAAGAGCACCTTAGGCTCTAATGCAAATGGTGATTTCGCCACTGATAGAAGGAAAGGGTGCTAATACAGACAGTGAGTCAGGTCATTTAGTCTTTGGTGTTTAACTGTACATTCATTTTGACAGTTTTCTGTTATGAACGACAACAAATCACACAGTCAGAGCTCAAGATGGTAACAATACCACAGGAAGGTGAAACAACTTAGTGAGTCATGGATTTACTAGGATGGCTAATGCATCTGAGATTTGCTGCCCTGTGACCTTCTAGCTCTGAAACATGGCATACGTGTGATACAGACTATATAAAATGATGACAGCTGTATGTCTGTGCAGACAATCCTGCTCAGACTCTGGATTCATCTGACTGATACAGCAATATGAAAGACAAAAAGCAGTGTGATCAGGCTATTTAAAATAAATGTTTACCTAAATGTTCTTGCAGCTTTGAAATAGAGTCCAGGGAAGCAGCAAACATGTTTTTAAAATGTGCAACACAAGAAATCCTGGGTCAGTTAGAGAAAAATGTAAATCCTATAAAGAATATGCTGAGTAACCATAATGGTAGTTCACCTAATTTACAACAAAATGCATACAACAGCACAGAAAATTAATCTCATTTAGTGAAAAAACCATAATGAGATAGCAACATTTGAATGGTTACTGAATCTACCATAGCTATATTATATCTACAATATATTATTCAGTTAAATCACAGAAGAGTCCAATAGACATCCGTGTCCCATTCCTGCCATACCTAACTGCTTTGGAAAATAACCTGTGTCCATTCATTCATTTCTCAGAGTTAGCTCTGGGACTTTTTTTTGGAGTAACAGTATCTGAAGACATATACATAGTTAACTTTTGCTTACCACTATGTTCTGAGCTCCTGCAAAATTGCATAAAATATGCAGCTGCTTAGGTTTATCTGCCACTCCATGGAGTCAGTGCAATTCAGAGAGATTTCAGTGTGTCCTATTTCTTCATTTTGCACAGCTGAGACAAAACATGCTGTGGAGGTTGAAGAGGCACAACCTTCTTATTGCATTTATTCATCTGAAAACTGAACTGAACTAAATAACCAGGATGCAACCACATAGGGCTTTAACATTTTACACTGAACACATTGAACCGAGTCTACACCAGCTGGCAACCATCAAAGAGAGCAAAATATCAGTTAATGAGAAGTCAAAATTATTTCTATACAATTATGAACAGACAGGATTTTTTTTAACTGGACTGCCACATTTTCTCAGGTTTATTCTGTGTGATAATTCTATGCATTGCTTTACCTACCATTCTGATGATGAGTTGAGTAGTTTAGATTACACACCTGAAGTGCATAGTTAAAGGAGTTATATTAAAACAAATGAGCCTATTCATTTTCAGAGAGCTGTGAGAGAGGAAAGTTTAAATATTCACAGCAGGTGGCACTACCTATTTCATTTCAAAATATTGCCAGGGAAAAGAAGAATCTAATATCTATCTGATGTCAGGAAGAGGTTATAAAGAATATTACATCCGGTGTCGGCTTCGGACTTTCAAAGAAACTAGAAAGACCCCAGTGTCTATTTTTCATTTACATTCAGGAACAACTGGTAACCTATTCTCTTTTGTTCTCTGTGTCATTCTTCCATACTTCCATTCCCCGATGTCAAATATCCTTTCCAGGGTAAATGTCAAAGGAAAAAGGGAGATTTTTCTTACACAGAGAGTTCATTGCCTACTCCCCCTTAATGCTGAAATGTCAGCTGTTATTTCTCATTAAAATAAAAAGAAATAGTATTTCATGTGTGCTAATTTAACACATATTACAAAAAAATAAGTGGGGTGAAATAGAGGGTTAGGATCTCTGTGTTTATGGAAACATTCATAGATGTATTTTATCCTTGCAGAGGATACACAGTAGTCAGTGCAAGACATGATGTGCCATTACCCTGTAACCCTGTAATAGAGTACTATCATTGTAAGTAACAGGCTATAAGGTTTGTACCAAGATTGCAGAAACCTCAGGACTGAGGTTCATCAGGTCTGTCTTACCTGAACTTGTCTTGACCTGCCCTACCTGAACTTGTCTTGACCTGCCCTCAGCATTTTTTCACTCAGTTTAGCAGTAACGATTCTACAGTTCTGTATTGTAGGCCTGGTACAACAGCCAAGACCTATAGAGATTAAGATGTAGGGTGTAGTGTGGAGGAGCACAGGAGTGGGAAAAGGAGTGGGTGCAGGCTGACACTGGAGACCCCACAGCAATAAACAATTCACCCATGGTCAGTTACAGAAATTCAGACCTGGAACTGAGCAAAACTGGGTTTTAGGGGTGAGAAAGATAGTAAGTCAGATGTAGAGCAATGGAGAAAGAGCAAAGGTGTAAAATCATGCTAGAAAACACAGAATAATAACCCCAAGTGGACCTTAGAGTGAGAAGAAAGACATCATCATCACGAGCACCACATTACTCCTGGTAAAATACCCCAGCTGCTGACAGGTCACTGTTTTTACTCCCTCTACACTATAATGAAACTACCAACTTTAGGGCCTCAAGGAGTAGGGACAGGGTGGGGGACACACCAACAGGGAAAGGTCTAGAAACTAAGGAGTGCACATATAGCAGTTCCAACTGTATTAATATTTTCCTTTAAAACTTAGATTTGGACTAATAATGACTACATTGATAAGATTCCAGTTATGCTAAAAATAAATTGTCTTTATATATATGCTTTCTCTTTGCTCAAAATCTTATTTTGAGCATTACAGTGTATATGCATTACATGACTTCTACATTTTTATCAAGAACATGCACAAGTGGTCATTTACAAATTTAGTATTTACGAAGAATGTCTGACAGCGCTGACAATAAGAGTACTCTCTCTTAACTGTGGAAGGAAAAATCAATCATCTTCCAAAGAGCTAATAAACCCAAAGTATCAATAGTGCAGGGTTACCTACGCTTTTTCCAATGTGCCTCAATTCTGATTGCCAAAGATAATCTCAAAAGTGAGAGGTTATTCCAGTTTGCACAAGCCATTCAGTACTTGACCTGTCAGCATGACAGCCAATAAGTGTGACAATTAGTATGATATATTTATATTAATTTCAGTATTAACTGAAAAAAAACCCCCATATTCTAGACATTCTGGAAGTACTGTGACTTGGGCATATAATAAAATTGAGCATTGTATTAATCTAAATGAATCTTAATGATGCGTGTGAAAAAGTATACAACTTTGGATATAAACATCTGGCTGATGACTGGTGAGGGACTGCATAGAGTCAATTTGTACCACTGCCCACTAGTAGATGGGGTCCAAACAACCCATTTCATCATGAACCTATGCCACTGACAGACACACGTCTGCAGGTCCATTCAGAGCAATTTGACCTTCTGGGCAGGATTTATTCTCTGCAGCTAATGTCACTGTGGTACTGCTGGTGACCATGATGTGTAGCATTATCCATTACCCACAAACTGATGCAGGCAAATATTTACTTGTGGTCTGTCCTTTACTTCTCTGAGGGAAACATAAATAATCTTTGCATCTGATGCAGTTTTCCTCTTTTCATGTTAAATATTAAAACAGGATTTGTGCTGGGAGAATATTATTTCTCTAATTTTAGCCAGAAATGGAAAAAGGACAGAAATTAATCCTGCAAAATACCTATTGAACCTTAATGTTTTTAAATCACAGTTGCTTGTATTTATTGGATTTTTGTTCTTAATATTTTTCTTTTATTTATTTATTTTATTTGGTCTCATTCATTAGAACAGTTTGATATTACTCTTAGTTCTTCTTTCCATGTGCAAAAGCTTATTCCCACTGAAGACCTTTGCATTCCCACTGTTTTTAATGTAAGCAGCTTTTTCTATGGAATATACAAGGTCTTAAACTGTCCATTTNAGATTAATTTAATATTACAAGGAAAAGCAATACCAATTTCTATCCTACAAATATTGTCCTGAACCTTAAGTTGAGTCTAAATGTCTTTTGTCTAATTTTCTGTATTTCTTCCTGAAATTGTCTGGATTTGGGTGATGTAGTCACCAAGACACTCTCCACAATAATTAAAAAGTCCTGTCAGTCAGGTGACTGGAAAAAGGGAAACAATGCACCCATTTTTAAAAGGGGTAGAAAGCAGGATCTGGGAGCTACTGACATGTCAGCCTCACCTCTGTGTCTGGGAAGATAATGAGGATCCTCCTAGAAGCTATGCTAAGCCACATAAAGGATGGAGGGGTGATTTGAGAGAGTCAGAATAGCTTCACCAAGGGCAAGTCCTTCCTGACCAACCTAGTGGCCTTCTATGACAGAGAGACTACATCAATGGAGAAGGAAAGAATTATGAATGTAATCTACCTGGACTTCTGTAAGACCTTTAACACAGTCCCCACAAGACCCTTCTCTCTAAAATCAAAAGATATGGATTTGATGTCTGGACTGNTGCATGTGTGTGTACACATAATTATCTACTGATGTCCACCTGAGACAATGTAACTACTTTTTTAAATCATAGCTTTAAAATACTAAAATAACATTAAACCTGCAAGGTTGAGCAGTGAAATGATAATAAATACCTGCCCTATATTTGTTTAGTTTTCTCATGTATATGTTATGCTATAGTTATTAATTACTTGTTTAATTATTCAAGAAACACTAAACTAAATCTGACTGCAAAATTCTGCAGAAAAAAAACTTGCAAGACTCACTGGCTGCATGATATTATGTAGTATAGAATTTCATGTCAAAAAGTACAAAACAATCAGCATGGTTACAACAGCAGTAAATGCTCATATGCTGTGATGGACTCTAAAGTCATGACTGCAATCCAAGAAAAGGATTTTAGAGTCACTGGATATTTCTCAGAAAACATCAGATCGATATTCTGCTGTGGTTACACAAGCAAGCAGAATGTTAGTAATTATCAAGGAAGGATTTGAGAAGAAAATATGAAATACTATATAACCATAGAAATCCATAGAAATTCACTTTATGATGGTGCTTATATCCTGAATACCATACACAGTCCTAATCCCTCATTTCAAAAGGATATACAAGAACTGAGAAAGGTACAGAGGATAGTGACAAGAATGATCATGCGTAGAGAATAGATTATGTCCAAGGACAAGTTAAATGCACTAAGAGTCTTGGAAGGAAAAAATAAAAAAAATTAAAAAAAAAGAAGAAGGAAAATAAAAGAATGATGGAGGAAGGCTGTAAGGCTGTAACAAAAAAATGTGAAGCCAAACGCGCCATGGAAAGGGGGAATATTTCTCATGCCAGCAATCAGTATTTTTGCAATAGATGAAATTATTATGTATCAAGGCTACATGTGACGAAAGGAAGGATTTTTTCACAGATCACATAATTTCATTGTGGAGGCCACTTGCATAAATGGGTTTTAAAAGTGATTATACAAAATG
>VYZU01037781.1:2919-32612 GCA_013401355.1 Ceyx cyanopectus
AAAAAAAAAAAAAAAGATAAATGTAAAGCCATCAGTTTCCCATCACAATGGGCATTTTCCTATTTTAGATTCAGATTTTTTATAGGCAGGTTTATTTTTTAACTTTTACAGCCTGAAATATTGTATGCAGTTATCTTTGATCTTGCCTTATTTTTTTAATGTTAAGGTTTTATAGAAAAAGCAGTGTCTTCATTTTCAAAAGGTTATAACACTTCTCCATCCCACACCTTCCAACAAGGATCTATAGCACCCTGTTTGTGAAAACAGCTACTGTTCTGTACACCAGAAATCACCCACACCCAGCCACCACTCTGGCTCTCCCCATCCTTAACTCATCTGTGCCAGTCCAAGTCCTTTGAGCAGATCAACCTGTGCTGGCAGGTGGCCAACATCCCAGGAGCTCCTTTCAGGTTCCAGATGCTGACAGAGGTGCAGCGAGGAACACATAGGGGATAATACCCTATAACCCACTCTCAAAATCACAGCTCAATTTTGATTCCTTTTAGGTTGCTTGTCTTTTGGGAATATTTCTGGGTTTTGGCTGAGAATGGTTCCATTCACACATTCAAATATCAAACCAACAACCTAAGTGCTTCCCAAGAATGCAGGTTTTAGGGAAGAAGGGACACCTCCAGCAACTACAGAATGATGTATCTGGACACAACCAGGGTGCTGTTTAACAGGATTGCCTTCCTAAAAGGGAATCCACCATGAAATTTGTATTTTAAAGATGCTCTTCCACAGTTTTGTTTAAAATATTCTCATATATACTCACTGTCATTTATTACCATGACAATCTAAAAATAATTATATCATTAAAAAAAAAAATTCCTTTAGCGTCTTCTAAACTTTAGAAGGCAATCAATTTTCAAAAAAAACCAAGCTTTACAGTATCCATAAGTGCACCATCAACCTTAAGATGTTTCCAAAGCCAAGACTGATACACCAGTACATTGGTTTTCATTTACAAAGTACTATGTTTTTCTTCAAGATACAATATCGAGACCTGGATTCTTTAAAGAGGCACAAGCTAGAGGACAGAACTCTAATAATAGTGTTTTTGTAGTCATATCATCTTAAGTAAAAAAAAAAAAAAAATTAGAAGGGGGAAGGGGCAGAGCTTAGTTTCTGAATGCAGAAGTTTGTATTATTTTTTTAATTTGTCAGTAAATCAGGTAGTATTGTCAACACAAAGTATTATTTTAAATAACTGAACAACACATTCCTGAGAAGACCAGACTGATGTCCTAGAAAGCATATGGGAAAGTCCCTCTGAGATTCTTGTTTTTTCACTCAACAGTACTTGATGTTCATGTGATAATTGTTGTTTCAAGTAATTATCGTAGTGCTCCAGTTCAGCTTTTTAGATCATAATCTAGGAAAGATTATTCCATCAAACACAGAGCTATTGTAAGTGTCACTTGAAGAGTGAAGTTTTTAAGCATGTTTTGTCAGCCACTCCAAAGCCTATATTAGCCACCTGATGAGTTCTGGATGGAATTTAATAGATTGACACCATTTGTCCAAGTACTACATTACTTGGGATCTGTTTGTTTGGGGTTTTTTTCCATTACAAGGTACTCTTCAACAATTTGAATTATCTTGTTGAAAATATATAATCTTTCACAAGCTAGCCAGACCAGGCATTTTCTAAAAACAGATTATTTTACATTTCCATACCATATAAATGGGTCAGTGAACCTAACAAACATAGAAATACGTTTTTTCAGAATCCTTATGTTCTGTAATTAAAGAAATAAATAAAATTCCATAGTATATTGTATCTGTGTTTTATAGGACTGTACTATAAGACTATAGATAATAACAGAAGATTTTTTTTTCCAACACAAGTAAAAAAGAATGAAGCTATCAAAAAAAAAAATCCAAAACAAACCCTTTCTTAATTTGATCTGAATGCAAGACACTAAAACTGTAAAAATGTGTATCTACTTCCAATATGTTTGTATGTGGACTTAAACTCGCCTTCTCCCTAAGCTTTTAATCTTAATATTTTTCAATATTTAGTCAGCATCGTTTTACCTGTTAGAGCCATTAACTGTTCAAGGGATGAACAGCATTCAGGTTTACCCAAATTTTACAAGCACAGAAAAATCTAGAGGTCTTTCAGTGAGTCAAAAATCAGTTTACTGTCGTTTTAAACACCATGCTGCCACCTAGTCGACAACCTAATGAACTAAGCTGTCCCTGTAGTTTATGCATCACAATTACAGCTGAAGCCATGGAATAAAGCATAAATCATTCCCCAAAACATTTGTGCCAAGAGTAAGGTATGAAGCAGCCAGAGCCCCAACCAACTGCCTTGTCCAGGAGAGGTACTCTGGCAGCATCAAGCAAACAGCAACTGCAGTTTTCAGTACTCATTAGCAGCATGTTACTCGCTGCAAAAAGAGCAGTATTCAGGAAGCATTCCAATGTGGTAGTTGCTGCTCCTTTGCAGTTTTAGCTGTGAAAGAACTATGACAAGTGTAATACAAGGAAATAATTAGACTCAGTACCATGAAGTAAGGGATCAGTCCAAACTTATATAACATTAGCATTAAACAGATTTATGTTGAGGAATGTATTGAAGAAAGCCATACCTATATGTGTGAAATCTTAAGGTCTGTGAAATTGAGTTTTATTAAAGCTATATGCTATGGAAGCATCATTCAGAATCATGCTGAGCTGTGGAGTGTTTCTTACATGACAGTCTCATTAAGGGGAACAAATTGCTCTCTTGGCTAAATCTAATCCAAAGGATTAAGAGACATGGCAGCAGAAACAGCAAACAGAATCTCCTGTGCCAGCAAGTTCAAGTACTACTGATACTTAACTTCATTCCAGCATATTAGAAAATCAATTTTATATTCAGAAAAATAAATTTAAAAAAATATATATATATGTTTGCCTGGAGGCTGGTTTAAGGGTTTGTTATTTTTTTTCTTTACTTTTAAATGTGTCTTTTTTCCTCAAACCATCCCTCAACAGAATTTACACTAACATTACTATTCAGTATTTGGGGAACTCTAAGGTAGAGCTTCAAAAGGAAATTATTTCTCTCATTGAGACATAATGATAAGGAAGTTGTTTCTTTCCTGCCTAAGCATCATAGGTAATGTCGATACCAATGAAAAAAAAAATTCCTGTTTCATCATTAGAACAATTTCCCAGTCCTATACATGTGCATCCTGCTACAGGTTAGTGTACAGACGTCCCTGCAGCACCAGGTTTGGAACAGCTCCCACAGGAGGTCGGGAATGACAGGAGAAGGCAAGGAGCAGCCTTCTACAAAGACGGTTTTATGTCTCCCCACATCACTACATCCCCAAAACTCCAGAATAGCAGAGACTGCAGATAGCAGGTGGACATTTTCCCCCCTCTTTGGATACTCAATCTAATACATGGTCAACAGGTACAGGATTTTTGCAGGACAGAAGACAATGCATGATGTTTTTGTAAAGATACTTTAGAAGACGATTGGCCATACCATAGTGACAAAAACTTGTATGCAAAAGGCATAAGAAACCAAAACAGCAACACTTAAGATGAGACAAACATTCTGAAGAATATATTTTGAGAATTTTTTTTCTGTTATCCTTTACCATGAAAACAAGAGACAATGTGACTGAGATCTTACCAGAAATACTCCACAAATATGTTTTAATAATGGAAGTTTTACATATTTGTTCAAGTTCCTAAGTGAAAGACGAGATTCAACATTCTTTACTGAGGATAAATTTTGCAACTTGAAGCACTCTACTGTTGGCTAGATGCTATTTATTTTCATCTAAAAATTACCACCATAGCCACAGTGACATGCAACAGTCACAGGAACACTTCTCCATGGTTACCTGTAGGCTTAGGCACTGCAAGTCAGACACAAGCAATGCAGTACACACCAAATAACCTAAGTGAGGATATACATATAAGTGCAGGAGAAAAACAGGAGAAACACCCCTGTATTTTTTGTCTGTCTGAATTCAGACCAGACATGGAAATGGTGGCCCTGACAGCAGAGCTGCACCGGCTATGAGCATGTTTTCCTCACAGCCCCACAGCAGGGTGACACCATCCTTACTCTGCGAGGCAAGCGACCTGGCTACCAGCCTAAGTAATTCCAGACTTGGATTGGGGTATTGCATAAACAAATCCTTATGAACAGCAACAGACTAAGCCCTACATAATAAAAAGGAGGAAAGACAGTGCTCTCTCCAGAACAGGCCCAAGATCATTAACAGCACTGTGGCCTCCCAGGCCCAGTTGGAAAGCTGCCTTTTTTTTTTCTTTTCTTTTTTTGAAAAAACCTCACCACCTTGTTTTCACCCAGTCACCCGGCTGTAGAGAAGCAGAGGCAGGTTCTTATCCAGCAGGAGCTGCCACGCAGCACGCAGCACCGAGAAGCCCCCCTTACCCCGTTCTCTGGGCCAAGAGCCGGGTCCCCAGGGCTCCCCCTGCACCTTCCCGGCACCGCCTTCCCGCCAACAGCCTCCCTCAGGCGGGGCCTGAGCCGCCCCCGCTGCCCAAGGTGCAAAGGGAGAGGCAGCGCACATTAAAAATACAGTTAATTTCACTTCGTTCCAAACACGTAGGACATTTAACACCTTTTCAGACTGAAATGTAAACGTCCCCTCAAGAGAGCGGTTACTTCCAAGTCCTGTCCCCAGCCCAGACCCGAGCGGCGGTGCCCTCACAGCCGGGTCCCCCCGAGGGGAGGCAGAGGAGCAGCGGCAGCCACCTTTGGGGCAGGAAGGCTTTAAACTTAGCACACTCACTACTCACCAACGCGTTACTGAAACGCAAGTAATGCGCCCCAAATCCTTCACGCTGCCCTCTAGTGACGTCACGAGTAACTTCACTTTTCAAGTGCGTGGGACCCAGAAAAGAATTTGGTTTTCAAAGGCACATCTGGTGCTTCCCTCCCCCCCCACCCCACTATGTGGTTTTGAAGCGGGTAATTTGCCACAAGTTTGTAGTACTTGTCCACAGAACTTTTTTTGGCACAATAAATTAGATTTATCTATTTGACTTTTTAAAACCGTAACAACATAATTTAACACTAAGGAGGAGATGATTTGACTCTTGGGAAGTATACAGCCCAACTTCGTTGGAACACACATGAAAAATAAATTACTATTTTTTTTTTTTTTAATCAATGTTTCAAAACTACAAGTTGTTAGGTTGGTTTGGTTTTTCTTTTCATTTTTACATAGGATGCCTGAAATAATACATACTCAGTGTTAAAAAGATAAGCAGATGACACTCAGAACTATAGTCTCAGTCCACATAATTTCTCATCAAAAACTTTTTCTTGACTAGACAGCTTCATCCACACAGGGTGCCAAAGGAATATTCTCAGGAAGGCCAATTCCAGCAATACTGGAAACCTGCAGTGACACCAGCCCCCCCAAATGTTCCTGTGCCACTCTAACAGTCAATCTCCTTTCCAACACATTATCTAGTTAGGCACCATTAACCCTACCAGGTACCACCATGGTCATGCTCAGGAGTCACTAGTGGGGTTTCTATTTATCACAAATGGATCTTTAAAGATGTAGTGCAACAAAAATCCTCAGCTAACACATGAGGTTTAAGGAGTGGAGCAGGAGGCTGTTTGAGAATCTATTTCCCTCATAGGTTTTCATGGCTGCTTTGAGTATTTACTGGATGACTAGAGGAAATATACAACTGGAATATATTAACTGCTCAGGAATCTACGAGGGAATTTTCCCTTTTCAGTGAAATCGCCCTTCTGTTTACACAAATACTTCCTTTAACCTTCAACTGCAGAACCTTATGTATTTAGAACTCAGTCCTGCTTGGCCTCCTATCTTTGATTTTTAATACCTTTCAGATTCTAGTCTTGACTTCCAAACAGCTTTGTCTTAGATCTCCTTTGTCCTTAGAGCAGATGTGTTTTTATTGCTTCTTTTTCTGGAATCTCCCCATTTTCTGAATTATGCCACATCCACACAAACCAACCAGCCAGTGATGGTTAATGCAGCTCAGATTCAATGTATAGTTATTCAATGTATAGTTACCCTTTAGCTTTTTGCTACCAGTGATGCTATTCACAAACTGAAATGTATACACAATTAAGTGCTCTGCTGAACACTCACCATCAAAAAAATTAAACTCCAAAATGTCTGAAAAAGTAATAAACTTCAAAACCTTAATCTGAGATTCCTTTTTTTTTCTGGGTAGATGATGTTTTTTGGTTAGTGTGGGGTGGTGTTGTTTGGTTGGGTTTTGGTTGTTTGTTTTTGTTGGGTTTTTTTAGTGATCTCCCTCCTTAAAGGACCAAAGGACCATTATCACCATCTCTGTTTTCTGCCTTATTTGAAGGAAAAACTACACTCACACTGAATGTACTGTCAACTTGTGCATGGAGTCCTGTTTTTTAAAAAAAAATAAAATAAAATTCAACTGCTTATGTATGTAAAATAGTCTGTGAAGAAAAATTTTAGTACTGTAATTCAGAGCATGTCTTAAATACCTGTTTCCAACACTTTAAAATAACTTGGACTGTTTTTTCAAGTATAACACTGATCAAATATACTTTGAGTATAACAAAATATTATCAGATTCAGAGCAATTTAAAAATAAACAAAAATATCTATATTCTGTGTTTAGTACAAATTTTTGTTTGTACTAAACAAACAAAAGAGGTTACGAACAAACAAACTAAACAAATAAAAGGGTTACTTTTTGACCACAAAAATCCCACAAATGCTACAAAGGTATACAAAGTCAGTTACAAGTCATCCTTGGTTGGTTGGGGTTTTTTTGCTTGGGTTTGGTGCTTTTGATTGTTTGTTTTCTCGTTGTTTTGGGGTGTTTTTTGATTGTTTATTTGGTTTGTTTGGGTTAAGCATATGATTTTGCTGTTGGTGTTGTTAAAAGAAACCCAAAACTAGCAACTGCCATCAGACTCAACAGATTCATTTCTTTGGAACAGCAGACCTAAACTTAGCACATACTGACAGCTGAAAGACATAAGAAGACTTAAGTATTTCAATTTTGTTTTTCATAATTGTATTATACAATATAAGCTGGTGTAAAAGATTGGAGGAGGGCAAGAATCAGAGACTCTTTGGCTGACTGGATGTGTTACATTAATTTCTTAATATATGAAGGAGTGGATTATCTCTTTAACAGCAATGGGAAATTAGTTTCTTTATTTCTTCATTAAGACTGTGGGAGGGAAATTAATTTTCTACTCTGGTTTTCTAAATTAATTGAATATATCTTTATTAAAGTGATAAATATATACACATACTTTTTGGTTGAAAGAATTCTCTAAATTAATCCTAAACAGACACTATCAAAACACTTTTTTTAGCACATTGATATTTTTGGTTTCATTTTCTCATGTTACAAAAATATTGACAAAATGGATTCTATAAATCTAGTGCAATAAAGCTATTTATAGAAAAAAAGCATCTGAAAACATTTTTTCAAGAGTAGAATAGTTTTTGTAGTATTATTTAATTAGCATATAATTTAGTTTTTATTTCTTCCTACTCTAAGTGTAGTATTTCTGTACATGTGTTACTGTGGCTTGTAACATGTACCTAGGTGTATATGCTTTTCTAGGTATATGCATAAAAAAAAAAAAGGTTTTTGAATTCTATAACAAGAAACTTATGTTTTTAAAAGCATCATCCACTCACTTTGAAGAATAAGCCAAAATACCTTGAGGTGTCTAGGTATTTTCATATGTGTATTGGTATTTAAAAAATTTACAAACCATCTCAAAGTTACTCATTTTACTTCCTCTGCATTCAATGTTTTTCTACCTGTTTGTATTGGGAACATATTTCTACCATTGCATCATTGTACTGTTTTATTTTTATTCTTTAGCACTCATGCAAAATCAACCACCTCAAAGTAAGCTCATGCCAATAGTATTTTTGTTCAGCCTTCTATTGCATAAATAGTATCATAACTTTATCTAACATACTTCTTACTCAGAAAAAGAGTCATAAGAATTTTTTTAGAGAATTTGGACATTTTAGCATTGAAAAACAAACAACCCACAACTTTACCTAAGGAGGAAAACTAGCTCTATCCCAGCCAAATCCAGGACATGGCAATAGTTTCCATCTCATGGTTATCTTCAGAAGATCACCAGATGCCTTAGCCAGCAGCTTGCTTTGGCAATCCATTAATCCAGAGGCAAACTGCCTTCATAATCCTTGAAAAACAATTACCATTAAGACAATTATCCTAAGTAACCAAATAGAATTTAAATTATTTTCAGGTTTAAAATATCTAATTAAATGCTTTTTTTTTTTAATTGTATTTTCTAGGTTTAAAAATCCAAACATGATATTAGTCCTCAAGTTTCACACTAAAGACAGAAAAAGCCCTAAATGGTCAATAGTGATTCAGAAGTGCAGAAGCTCAAGTTACCTGCTTTTTTCAAGCCCCACCTTAAGTATTATTAACAGGATTCTAGTGAATTCTTATAGTGAGATTATTTTCATTGTAAGAGAAGAAGAAAAAGTAGAATACAAGTAATTAAACAACAGAGAGAAGTTACAGCTCATCTCCTTACTAGGAAGTTAATATGAAGTTCTTGTTTATCAGGTCAAACATAACTTAATTACAGACACAGAGCACAGGAATTAAAGAGGCAACTTTGATATGGAACAAAGGCAAGACTGTATCAGAAGCATTCACACATCATGACTCAACCTTAGATCTATTCACTGGAATAGTTCTTTTTCAAAACTGCCAACAATAAAGTTGCAAAATGCAACCAAGAGAAAGAAGCAGAACAAGTTCTTCACTTGTTTAGTTAAGTAATTACTTGATTAGTGGTTTGTTAAAAAAAAAAATCTGGGTGAGTCCACATAGCATCTTTAATATGCTAACTATAATTTGCCAAGACAAAATAAGATTCATTCTTTGTCCAGAGACAATTAACATAGAGAAGTAAAAACAAACTTCAGCTTATCTCCCCCTGCAAAGGGAATATAAAGAAACAGAACATCAGGAAGGCTGTTTAAAAATTAAGTAGCAGACAAGATCTCAAATACCTGATGAAACAAGTCAGTGGTGAAGTAATCAAAGAAATCATCACCAAGAATCCTCTTCCTTAGGGAAGAAAATTGACAATCTGCCCCCTAATTAAGGCAACACAAAGTGAAGCCCCTTCCAGTTTTGATAAATGTTACCCCATTGGAAGACTGATAAGCTTTTACCAGTATTGCTGCTTTAATTGGTTCATGCATTTACAGAGGAGGTTGAGAGACCTGCAACATGTCACACAAAATCCTTGTCACAGCTCCAACAAAAGCTCATTATTTCCTTCTCCCCCCCTCTTTTTTTTTTTTAAATTAACAAGTTCTCCCAAAGATCAAGCAGCAAGGAAAACTACAGAAGACTTTTCCTATCCAATTAAACAATCCCCCGTTAAAAAAAAAAAAAAAGAAAAAAAAGAAAAAAAAAAAAAAAAAAAACCCAGCATTTTACAGGAAGCATCCTCAAACCATCTTAAGCCTTTTCCAATGTACAACAACAGCTTTTCTGAAGGAAGAAACATAAGCTTCTGTTGATCATCCTGCCAGTGCACACAATGCTGTTAGTCTGCACAGCCACAAGGCAGGTGAGAATGACATCATTAGAATGCTGTGAAAATTTAGAACACAAGAACAATGCCCAGACTTCTGATCCAAACTCATCTATTTCCTTCTCCCTCAAATGAGCTTCCATTTCAGTAATGGATATTCAGCACAGTTCCAGATGCCACAAGGGCCATGCAATATATTCACTGGTCTTTGTGAACCACTTCACTGATGGAAAGCATCTATGAAATCATAAATCCATCAGTTTCTCCATAGCCAAATGGTGCATCTGGCTAAAGCAGAAGTAATTGCTTGCTTACCCACCTAGGATAACAATGTCCCTGAGAAGGAACACTCCCCGAGCATTAAAGTGTCTGGCATCAACTGGGACATATTTTGCCTTTGTTGCAAATGTAAAGAATTGGATAAACACCCAAGACATAGTTACTAGGAACTAATCTGTTGGAAACAGAGCAGTGGTTTTGGGTCAGTAAAGCAAGAAGAGTCTAAAGACTCTGTATCATTACTCCTCACTGGACCTCTCTTGTAGGGTGACTGCTTACTTAAATAGTCTGCATATTTTCTTAGGCAGCAAGACTATTTAGGCAGTTTGTCATCACTGAAATCAATATAATTTTCAGAAAATTCTTTGCTTCTTTCTAGTCAACAAATACTTTCTGAGTCAGCTTTTAGACCATAGCAAAGAATAACTGCATCCTCAACAGACTCTGCTGGCTTTACCACACATGTGGCTCATTTGGACTAAAACTCTCACTATTGCTTTGTCAAATCCAATAAAATTCACTTTGCTGTTATCTGGCTGTAATGTGCTAGACTGTTTTTTAGAAACCATAAACAAGAAAAAAAAATGATGGCAACTTACAATATGCAGGGAAACAATACAGGTTATAAGATCACTATCTATAAGATCAGTAAATAATGAAAAACAGTATAAACTTGATTTATTATCAACACTAGCAACCATTACATCTGCTTGGATAAAAGCACCTAAAATAAGTACCCTATCCATTAAAGCTGTCTTCTACTCACCAGCAGAAATAAATTGTATTTTTAAAGATTACTTGTCTAAAAAAAAATCCCTTTCTCACCTTAAGTCTTCAAGCAACCCTCCCACAATCACAAACAAATTCCTTATGGATCGACCAAATACATACCAAATAAAAACTGACAGTATCACAGCAACCAAGTTTACAAATATATCTCCAAGGCTACCAAAATAAATGCCAAGCATAACAGACATCACTATCTATTGGTTTTATGCACTTCAGAAGCCTGAGCTGCTGCTGCAGCTGAGCAAAATTAAAACACAGCCAAAGCTGTCAATCTGGTGTCACTTCACCCAGAAATAACTCAAAAGCTCTATTTTGTTAGAAAATGAGACCTTTTCAAGGCGCATTTTATACAGCTTTGTCGTGTATACTTCAATAACAGATTCGCAGCAGGAACACTCGGAATTACAAATGCAGGGGAGCTGCAGGAGCGAACTGAAAGGCCAGAGAGCTCCCTCTAGTGGGAGCATGAAAAGGAAATCATTTAACCCAAGACATAACTGTGCAGAGAAATGAGACGATAATGCAACAGAAATAGTTAAGAAGTTAAATATAATCCCAGATTTTAGAAAGTCGAGGTGAGGCTAAGAAATCAGAGCTTCTTCTCTGCTAGAAGCAGGCAGTGCAACACAAATCACAGGGTGGTTGAGGTTGGCAGGGACCTCTGGGAGTCTGTCATCCCTTCCCCACCCATCCCCCAAGCAGGGCCACCTACAGACTATTGAGCAGGAGAATGTCAGGCGGCTTCTCCAAGGATGGAGACTCTACAACCTCCCTGGGCAACCTGTGCCAGTGCTCAGCCACTCCTCAACAACAACAACAACAAAAAAGCTTCTCCTTGCACTCAGGAGGAACCTCCCGCATTTCCATTTGTATCTGTTGCTTCTTGTCCCACCACTGGGATCCACTGACAAAAGGCTGCCATGGAGAGCACAGAGTGAGAACTTAGTAGAGGTGCACAGGAGGGAGTTGTAAGGTCCTTTCTCCTGGAGAAAAGCAGTTTCTCCTGTTTTCCAACATGTAGCAACTCAGTACATGTCTCAATATTATCTAGATAGATAAACAATGTATGCTGCTCTTTTCTTACAAAATATTTTTCTCTTAGCCTTCCCCTTTGTTATAAGCACACGCACAATCACACTACATTTTCTGTTGAGATCTCCACCAGCTAAAAAGCATTAGAGCCACCTCAGCATATAAGTTACATTAATAAAGCTCCTCTCAACTTCAGAGTGCTGATGTCATAAAGTAAATATTTAACTGCCATCATCATTCCTCCAAACATTTCTCCTTATTTCACACAGCAGAAGTTTCTGTTTTCTTCCAGGGAATATCTGATCATTTCCACCAGCATTATCCAATAGCCTCATTCTGCTCTTTCCTGCTTCCGTATATACAAGTCACATCAACACCACAATCGAGAGTCACTGCAGGATGTATATGGGCACATACACAGATCACTCTGTCCTGAGATTTCCTGGTAGCAAAATAATTCTCCTGTGTGTCTCAGGAGTTTCTTCTGTGTCCGGTTTTTAACTCAACTCATTCCAAAATTCTTCACATGTTTAATGTTACCAGCACACTGTATAAATGCATTATCAACCTTACCACTCCAAGTACCACTTCCTGCCCTTGCTAAACACCACACCTAGTTTAAGAAAACACTCTTACAACAGATGTGAAGTGCTCAACTGCTTATCTCTTGTCCCTTTGAGAACCCAAGCCAGCTACATAGATGAGTTTGAACCTTGCCTCCACACCAGGCTGCTCCCCAGCACTGGGAGGGAGTGATAGAGCTGATGTGTGCTAGTGAACAGCCTTGGGGATTTCAGGGAACTACATCTGGCACTGACTAGTCTCTAAGGTTGATGTTTACTCTAAGGTTTGCTTTCACCCTTTAAAAAAATCCAAAACAAAACAACAACAAACAATAAACCCACCAGCATTATTTTCACATGCATGAAAAGATATGCTCATCCTTTTCCTCACATGGTTCACTGCCTGATTAAAGAAGCTTGGTGGGGTCAAAACAGTCTAGGTTGGTGCTAGATAGCTAGTTGTGGATAACACTCTCTCACCCTGCTCAGAAGGCTCCCCTTCGCCACAGCTTCTGCTCAACAAACTCCCTGCCTTTAAGCCAAGAGCTTTATTTTAAGGAGCAAAATGCCAAACCAGGTTTTCAGCATCACGCTTAACCCAGAGGGAAACAAGTTTTTAAACTGTAAAACGTGCTCAGAGAAGAAAGAAATACCAGGTACCTTCTCCTAAAAGGGATCCTGGGAGTGAGGTGATAGGACAGCCAAGCTTCCAGAAAGGAAACCCCGGCCCAGGATCCACAAGAAAGCACCTCCCACCGCCCCAGCCCTCCCCACCGACCGTCTTTTCCCTCAGGTTCGAGGGGCGTTTCCTCCCGCGCCCGGCGGTGCTGCCCGCGGAGGCACGGACGCTGGGCAGGCCGGGTGGGCGGGAGCGGCCCAGGTACGGCCGTGTGATTCCGCCGCACCCTTTTCAGGAAGCGCTGCCGCTGCCACCGCCGCAGCAGCAGCAGCACCAGCAGCAGCACCAGCAGCAGTACCAGCAGCAGTAGCTGCCCGCGGGGACGCGTCCCGCCAGCCGCTCTTCTCGGGTCGCCGCCGGAGCCCCGCCGGGAGAGGTAGGGCTGCGCGGCGGGATGGGTGCAGCTGCTGGGGGTAAATTCCCGGCAGGGCCGTGGGATGGCTTTTCCCGCAGCGTGGAGGGTGCCTTTGGGGGGTTGCCGCTTTGGACGACGATCGTGTTTTGCTCTGCGTTGAGCGCCTCTTGGAAGAACTATGGTCTTATTTCATGTCTATTTTTTACAGTGCTGCCAGGTGGGAGGGGGTGGGCTGTCCTCCGGAGTGCTGGGCGTGAGGTTGGCAATGGCTTTCTCCTGGCTAAATGGTTTCTGTTTGCTGTTTCCGTCGGGCAGCTTTTACAACCTGTTGTAGCTGCTCTGGCAGTAAAATCGCAGCTCTCTGCAGTTTCGTAGGGTACCTGCAGCATCGTGTGCACGGTACCTCCTTCATTCACCAGCTAACAGGAGTGCAGCTGTGTAGCCGCTTCCCGGGAGGCCAGGGCAGAAGGCATAGCCTGGCTGTGCCCGGTGAGAGTGGCCCCGGTGACATGTGCGGGTGTTATGCAACAAAAAACTTCATAAGAGACACGCAGGACCAGTTTGGATTGGTGTTCCATTAGCCTCAACTGCATGTAGGTGCTTGCGTTAGATGACTTCATTTGTGGGATTCATTCAGGGTTCATCACGGACACTTTGAAGATTGCATTGTCATTTTTTAACTCACGTTAGTTTCTGTCTGACAGATACCACACCATGTTTGCGGTTTTGGTGCTGCTGTGTCAACTGCACGTGATGATGTTTGCGTTTCCTCACTGCATAGGCAGATTAAATACCTTGAAGCAACCTGAATGGAAAGACGGTAACTTTTTTTTTAATGTTATTTTCATGCTTTCCAAATTATAACTGTATCTAACTTGGCTTCTGCTGAGAAATCTTTGAAGTTTGAAATCTGTATTAAGACAGTACTGCTTTTGTACTATGAGCACATTACAGTTTTATCTGTACATGTAGAATTGCTTAGTATTTGAAAGGCTTTATTTGCTTGGGTTTTGAGATTGATACTTTTTCACAATACCAGATCCCCTTACCACACCTTGAAAGATAAACACAGAGCATCCACTTCAGCTCTTCATTTTGGAGGGAGGAAAGTGGAGAGAAATTTAAGTAAAAGTAAATTAAGTTCTTCAGAAGGACTCCAGAACTACAGTGCTAAGCCATGTGATACTTCACATTTAAGCATCAGATCCTCAAAAAAGAGTTTGTAACTTAGCTGTCTAGTCTCTTCACGGGATAAGGAGATCCGAAACCACAAGACAGACTTTAAAAAGTCTTCACATTAAGCAGGAGGCTCCTTTGGGGCATTAGGTCAAGCAGGAAACCTGACTAGCAGAAAAAAAGCACGTGACAGGTTATTCATTAAAATCCATATTGCTCTGGGGCATGAAACATCAGGCTGCCTCATTCCTGTGAGTTCATGGCATAGAACCCTCTCCTGACAACAGGTCCAGATCACTCCTTCTTTAAAGATGGAATTGGAAAGAGAGTGATCCCCACATGGTAAGCAATGCAACACTACTAAGCAAAACTGAAGATCTCCATTTCAGAAGACTGAAGTTGTTCTCACAGTTTGCAGTGAACCAAGATATGTAGTATTTTTTTTTTTTTCCTTGTCATTCTCTCCCCTTTCCACTTGTGAGTTTGGGGGTTGTTTTGTTTGTTTGTTTTTAAGTTCTTCCCTCTGAATACTCTTAAATATAGTATAAATATGTTCAGTTTAGATTTTCTTGTAGTTACTTCAGAAAAACATATTTCCCTTCCTATGCAATTGTGTGTGTGCATGTATGGTTTATTCAATATACACTGTAATATTATCTAAATTATATTAATATATAGTTATACTCTAATATTAAAAATATAACTAATATAGAAGCTACACTGCATTTTTATTTTTCAGAAAGCAAACCATTTTGAGGTACCATGGCAAGATCTAACAGTAACTGTTAGGGTAAAAATTCCTGAATGATGTGATAATCAACCCAAACAACCTAACAAGAACACAGAGCTAATTTGTAGCTGAATAACTTTATACTGAATCTCATCTCCTTTTTTAGTCGTCTGGCTTGGTATGTAACAATGCTGCTTCTGCATTACACTAGCAAAAATAATCCTCTAGTCATTATGCCTAACCAAATAATCTGAATTTCTTGGAATATAGATTAGGCTTTCACTGAAAACCAAGCCAGAAAACTGGTTCTGTCATATAATTTATTTTTTTTTAAGAGACTGTAGGAAGAGCAAGCTAAAACTTGACTATGGAAAATGCCTGGTGAGAAAATGCATTCCTATATTCCACAGCCTTCTATAATTTCACTAACTCTTCTGGAATCTCACCTCACAACTTACTTCATGAGGCCTCATGAAGCCTTTTACAAACACAAAAGAATTAAATGTCTTCACAAGTGCCTGTTGTCAGTAAAATTTATATCACACACTAATTTATAACAAATGAACTTGGCAATATGCCAACCTTTACATGAAACTTGTGATTAGAGAACAAAGGTAAAACGAACAGGACTGCTGCCATGACTTAAAATCCAAATTCTGTAAACAAAATTTGGAACTCACAGATACCAGAATATTGATGAATGTCTATTGAGGATTCTTTAGAAGAGATTTTTAAAATGTATTTGGTTTGTTATGGGTTTTTTTCCTTCCTTCCTTTCCAGACCCCTTTGTCTCTTTCCTCCAGTAGGTAAATGTTTTGCCAGGTTTGGATCTGACTGCATTCCTGTTTTATGTGACTGTTTGTACTTAAGAGTCCCAGTAAAAAACTGATGTAAGGGATAACATCAAAACTGTCATGAGAATCAAGTTCTCCTGGACAGTACAAGGTAGAGCTGAAATACTTTATGGAAAAAGAAAACATGTCTATTTATTCTGTTGCATAGTTAGAGAAGTTACCCATGAAGGTGGCATTCTATAAGACCTTGATGTTTCTTCTGTGTAGTTGAGAGTTGCTAAGGGCAGAGATGATCTCAAAAGTGCTCTTTTAGGACATTAACCATTCTTTAAAAGTACCAAATTTAGCTTTCCTAACTTGTTTTAATCACCTTGATTTTTTTAATAGTGTTCACATCAGCAAAGGAGGCCAATTTATTCATTGGACGACATCTTCTGAATAACAGATTTGATTTTGAGGCATTCACAGCAGACAACCTGGAGAGAGAATGCTTTGAAGAGATGTGCAACTATGAAGAAGCCAGAGAAATCTTTGAGGACTCGGATCAAACGGTAGCTGTTCCAACTACATTTGTACTGAAGGAGGTCACTGACTAAATCATTATTATATTTAAATACTGTAGCCCTTCTGAAAGCAGCACTTAAAAGATGATCTCCTTTATTGTAAAAGCAGAGGCCCCATTTAAATGAGGTTACTGCTTTAGATAAACAGTGAATACACTTGACATGTACTGTTGCCTTAAAGACTCTGATAAGGGTTCCAGTTTCACAGACAAATATAAATGAAGCACAGCTTGTGGACAGACTGCTGTGTTCTCAGCTTTTTTTTTTTTAGTGACTCTTCAGCATCCAATCTGAATGTGTCTCACATGCTCCATACATGAATTGTCTGACCGTGTCCGCATATCATGACAAAGAAGTGTTTTAAAACAGAGGAGTACAGAGCAAATCTGCAGTTCAGCTCTTGCTATGAACTGAGCCTGAAGGAAACCTGGTATAAAAAAAATAAAATAGAACAATACCTAAGAAACCTTTCAGCTCAATAATTGTCTAAAGACTGGCTCTTGCAGCGTGCAGCAAAAATCTGTTCATGATTCTAGGTGTGCTCTGCACTAACTGGCAGAAAGAGCAGGGAATATAGTCGTGTTCTGAAGGTGGAAATGTTAGTTTGCTGTCCCTAGCATTGTCCTAAGAAAAAATGTGAGTCTCAAACTGGAATATTGATGGAGTATTTTGCTGGGCAGTAAACATATTTACTACCTAAGCCATACAACAAAGATTTTTCTCTTAAATTAATGAATCCCATTATTCTAGTTGATATGAATCAGTTCATACAAGTGTCTGATTCATAAGAACATGACTTTGCTTCATTAATACTCTTCTGTAGGATTTACAAATATTAATTGTAAGTATTTTTTTAGTGGCAGGCAGAAATATGAGGTAACACTGGACAGCTAAATGCACTTTTCTCTTTCAACTTCTGGCATTTTTCTTCTTTGTCAAATTGTAATTTTTATGCCAAAAATACAGTGGAATAAGCAAGTACAAATCCTTCAGCAGGAGTCACTTCTTGTTTATGGCACTGTTAAATTTTCCCACAGTACTGGATTATAAAAAATTGTCCATATCCCTGACAATCATAGCTAAACAAATCTTGATTTTCTGTGTTTTTATAGATGAACTTTTGGAAAGACTATTCAACTAAAGGCCCTAAAATAAAAATAGGTAAGTTATCTTTTTATTCTTTCATATATAGCAGTATTTTGTTTGTACCTTCTTAAAAATACACTATGCATTCAGTTAGCAAAATCTGAAATGATCTACTTAAATTCCCTTCGAACTCTGCAAGAACACTGCATTATCCAATACAGTAAATCATACTGAAGCATCTTACAGGGGCACCCATTGTAAGCCTGTAGTGAAAAACAGTATCACATTCTTGTCCAATTCTTTCTTTGATCAGTAAACTTTGCAGTAATCCTGTGGCTGCTTTCTGTGCTTTTGTGTTGTTGTTTGTTCCCCCCCTTTAACAGTAATTAGCCATATGATTTTCTTTAATAGTAATGTAACAGTCTAATTTAGGTTCAGAGTAGTCTGACTTAATACTTAATTAGTATGACTTAAGGAAAGATCTACAACCTGATCAAAGTCCCAGGTACATGAAGTAATAGTATGAAGGCATTAGAAGATACACATCTCAAGCTTTATGTAGCTACTCACTTTTGCTTCTGAGCTATACTCATGCATTGTGTTGCAGATAATACTGCTTCTTACATCAAGCTAGGCATTTGTGGAAAAGGACATCTTTATAGCACAGCAAAATCAGCATTTTACAGTGTATACTCTATACTGTGTAGATGGAAAGAACACCTAATGAAAATAACCCATGTTTTATCTTCAGGTAATGAGACACTACAGAAGATCAACGTGACAGGTCTTCTCATCAGTCTAGTTGCTGCTGGAATAGTGTTAGTTATAATTGTACTGCTTATCTTCTACTGCTGCAAAAGTAGATGCAAGTCAAGGCAACCACCAGGGTAAGGAATTTCACTGCTTAAAAAAACCAACAAAACCAAAACAAACTATAAAGTAACAAAAACAACAACAACAAAAACCACAAAAACCAACACAAAACCAATCAAAACAAACTCTTATGGAGTGGAATTTAAAAATCACTGTGGGTTAGTCTAATTGTATTCTCAGAGAGTACAATGGGAGTTCCAGCTTTCTTTTCCTGGAAGCACAATTGTGTGAGCACTGACAGTAGTTATGCTGAAGTGTACACCACCACGTGATGGACCTTTGGTTTGGGGTTTTTTTTATTGTGTGTATTCTTGGTTCAAAAATATTATTACTAAAAGGATGGAATCATTTTAATAGATTGGGACCTGCAATGAAAAGTCAACATGTTCCATTTGCTCTTTAAAGTAGGTTGTATATTCTTCATGGCATGTAGCCTTTATCAGATATGAAGTAGTTTAGACGGAATACTTCTTTACCAATTCTCCAACGCTGCTTGTTCTTTATCCTAAACTTGAACAGAATACAGGAGGAGTTTGGCTTCCACTTACATACAACTTTCATATAACTGAGTTACCCTTACCCTGTGGTTTGGAAAGAGTATTTGGCTTCTGGTCTTTATGATCACTGAAGGCAAAAGGTTTTGTATTGTTTGGTTTGGGGTTTTTTATGTCGTTGTTTGTTACTGTGTTGGTTATTTTGTTTGTGTCTGTTTCTTTGGTTTTGTTGTTTTTGTTGGTTTGGGTTTTTTTACAGCTAAGACTTGATATTATTTCTTTCCTTTAAAAGAGAAGCTGCCAGTTATAATGCTGTTAACTTTGTTTAGGTACTTGGCTTATGTAAGAAGCAGAAGACGTAGTTCATCCAGCACCTTCAGAAGGCATGAAGAAGTATCTTTGAACCCCCTTCCTCCTAGAACTGATGATTCAGGACTCCCAACTTACGAGCAAGCAGTTACTTCAGATGGACAACACAATGTGCCACCACCCCCTTATCCAGGGCCCCCAAAAGGGGCACGGGTAATTAAAAAGTCTATGTCCCTTCCAGGCCCTTAGTCACAGCCTCCTGCTGGGGTGAGGGATTACATACTTTTTTAAAAAGTGTGTGCTACCTTGCATATTGCAAGACAGTTCACAAATGTGAAAGATCTTCAGCACAACTCAAAATAAGTGAAGGTCCCACTGCTGCAAAGGCTGCAGGACTCCTCTCTGCAGGAGGTTGCTGTGTGAAGAGGGAACGGATCCAGAGTCTTGAACTGCTTCCCCTCTTCCATGTGCACTTTGAGCCACCCCCCACACTACTGATGTTTCATTAATAGTTTTATTTTTTACTTCAGAAGGAATAGCATTTAAATTGGTTCTATTGACACTAACCATTGTGACTTAATACTGTAAACATAAGAATTCTCCATTGTTGTTGATCTGTTCACTTCATTGCAGTGTGAATTTTCTATTCATTCTAGTAATAGATTTGAGTATGAAAATTATTTCATAAGGATCTTTCACATATACATTACTGTCTCTGGATTACACTGGTTTTAGACACTGCTGGTTAACAAACTACTCAACTTATATTTTTCTGATTATGCTGCCCTAGCGCAGTGACAAAATGATCCTTTTATGTAGAATGAAATGTCATATTAGACAAACAGTATCCACAGAGCAACAGTCAATTCCAGGCAGTTACCAGTTAATTTTATCAACACGATTTCTATATCTCCTGTTGTTGCCACCCTTAATTTTACATCTTATTAAAATACCAACCCTCAGCACCATCTGGCCTACAGATCTTGCTGAGAAAGTCACAGGCCAACACTGCTGTGCCTTTATGCCCTCATCAGATGACACTGCAGTGGACCCACTGATCAGAGGCTCTCACAGGCAACGTGTTGGGCTGGTGTTTTCCAGTATTACAGTAGCTGTATTGCTGGAGATAGGCACTTCAGTTTTTTTAACAAATTCCTCCCCCACAGTTGACCAATGATGACAACAGCAAATAGTATTTTAACTTGGTGCCCAAAATGCACTTTATTATATGCCACATTTCACCGAGTTTTAATTTCATTTTTACTTTTTTTACATGCTGGAACCTACAGTGGTATTAAGTGATTGCAGAGAATTGCCATGAGATGTGTAATATGTAAATGCTTTTGTAAAAAAGAAAAACTTCCAGGTTTTGGAATTTAGAGGGTATACTGAAATGTTATAAGGAGATATCNCAATCAAAACAAACTCTTATGGAGTGGAATTTAAAAATCACTGTGGGTTAGTCTAATTGTATTCTCAGAGAGTACAATGGGAGTTCCAGCTTTCTTTTCCTGGAAGCACAATTGTGTGAGCACTGACAGTAGTTATGCTGAAGTGTACACCACCACGTGATGGACCTTTGGTTTGGGGTTTTTTTTATTGTGTGTATTCTTGGTTCAAAAATATTATTACTAAAAGGATGGAATCATTTTAATAGATTGGGACCTGCAATGAAAAGTCAACATGTTCCATTTGCTCTTTAAAGTAGGTTGTATATTCTTCATGGCATGTAGCCTTTATCAGATATGAAGTAGTTTAGACGGAATACTTCTTTACCAATTCTCCAACGCTGCTTGTTCTTTATCCTAAACTTGAACAGAATACAGGAGGAGTTTGGCTTCCACTTACATACAACTTTCATATAACTGAGTTACCCTTACCCTGTGGTTTGGAAAGAGTATTTGGCTTCTGGTCTTTATGATCACTGAAGGCAAAAGGTTTTGTATTGTTTGGTTTGGGGTTTTTTATGTCGTTGTTTGTTACTGTGTTGGTTATTTTGTTTGTGTCTGTTTCTTTGGTTTTGTTGTTTTTGTTGGTTTGGGTTTTTTTACAGCTAAGACTTGATATTATTTCTTTCCTTTAAAAGAGAAGCTGCCAGTTATAATGCTGTTAACTTTGTTTAGGTACTTGGCTTATGTAAGAAGCAGAAGACGTAGTTCATCCAGCACCTTCAGAAGGCATGAAGAAGTATCTTTGAACCCCCTTCCTCCTAGAACTGATGATTCAGGACTCCCAACTTACGAGCAAGCAGTTACTTCAGATGGACAACACAATGTGCCACCACCCCCTTATCCAGGGCCCCCAAAAGGGGCACGGGTAATTAAAAAGTCTATGTCCCTTCCAGGCCCTTAGTCACAGCCTCCTGCTGGGGTGAGGGATTACATACTTTTTTAAAAAGTGTGTGCTACCTTGCATATTGCAAGACAGTTCACAAATGTGAAAGATCTTCAGCACAACTCAAAATAAGTGAAGGTCCCACTGCTGCAAAGGCTGCAGGACTCCTCTCTGCAGGAGGTTGCTGTGTGAAGAGGGAACGGATCCAGAGTCTTGAACTGCTTCCCCTCTTCCATGTGCACTTTGAGCCACCCCCCACACTACTGATGTTTCATTAATAGTTTTATTTTTTACTTCAGAAGGAATAGCATTTAAATTGGTTCTATTGACACTAACCATTGTGACTTAATACTGTAAACATAAGAATTCTCCATTGTTGTTGATCTGTTCACTTCATTGCAGTGTGAATTTTCTATTCATTCTAGTAATAGATTTGAGTATGAAAATTATTTCATAAGGATCTTTCACATATACATTACTGTCTCTGGATTACACTGGTTTTAGACACTGCTGGTTAACAAACTACTCAACTTATATTTTTCTGATTATGCTGCCCTAGCGCAGTGACAAAATGATCCTTTTATGTAGAATGAAATGTCATATTAGACAAACAGTATCCACAGAGCAACAGTCAATTCCAGGCAGTTACCAGTTAATTTTATCAACACGATTTCTATATCTCCTGTTGTTGCCACCCTTAATTTTACATCTTATTAAAATACCAACCCTCAGCACCATCTGGCCTACAGATCTTGCTGAGAAAGTCACAGGCCAACACTGCTGTGCCTTTATGCCCTCATCAGATGACACTGCAGTGGACCCACTGATCAGAGGCTCTCACAGGCAACGTGTTGGGCTGGTGTTTTCCAGTATTACAGTAGCTGTATTGCTGGAGATAGGCACTTCAGTTTTTTTAACAAATTCCTCCCCCACAGTTGACCAATGATGACAACAGCAAATAGTATTTTAACTTGGTGCCCAAAATGCACTTTATTATATGCCACATTTCACCGAGTTTTAATTTCATTTTTACTTTTTTTACATGCTGGAACCTACAGTGGTATTAAGTGATTGCAGAGAATTGCCATGAGATGTGTAATATGTAAATGCTTTTGTAAAAAAGAAAAACTTCCAGGTTTTGGAATTTAGAGGGTATACTGAAATGTTATAAGGAGATATCTTGTCCTTTGAAAAATACATAGAACCCAGCTGAGATCAGTGGACACTGGACTGGGTTCTTACTCCTAAAGCTTTAGCTTCAAATTTGGCTTTCGACATATCACAAACCTCTTTGCAGCTCGTTTTTTGTTGGGAGATGGGGAATCCCTTGTTAGGACAGCTTCAATCCACTTTTGCACTACTTGTAAAAACATTTTGAAGTTCTTGGAGAACTGTTCTGTAAGAGTATAATATGTGAATTGTGTCAGATCACTGTTGTTAACCAAAACACAGAGTTACGATGAAGCTATGGAATTATAAGCTTGCAAAAAGATTTCTCCTGTATTTCCCTTTCAGTTGGATTATAATTCTAAAGCTTGTTAATGTACATCTTGAGCTGTAGAGCACACTTTTCTCTAGATTTTTCCTGAGCCTCAAAAAGGATTAATTTAATGGGACTAATAGGAGCAATTTTAAGGAAAGGAATTTCCCAGAACTTGAGAGTTCAGAGATTCTTTAATGTTACTGCAGTGATGTATGCATCTGGCAAAGTCGTGTTTTAAATAAACTAAGAGATTATACAAAAAAAAAAAATAATTTAATAATGTGACATTTGATTCTTCTACTATTCCTAGAAATTATTTGCAAATGATTGCATGCAACACAAACAATCTTGCCCTTCATAATCAGTAGACAAGATGGTCTCATTGCTAAACATCATTGCTGTAGCACTTTGGGCAGCACGTTCTGCACCAACTGCACCTTCTATAGGGGTTGACACTTCACATTTTCTCAAGGAATTTCCACTCTAGACCCTGAAGATGCTCAAAATATGCAGTGACTGACATTCAGATACTGGTTGCATGTAACAGCAATTTGCAAGACACATTCTGCTTATAATAAGGAGTAAAGTTCAAAATTTGAACATAAGTACACCTCTTCTTGAAATGGCAGTTGCTTGGATTTAACTTGTTTTTCTACTTTTACACATGGACTCCTAGCCCAAGATATTCTTACCTTAGATGTTCTGATTCCATCCCATTGCTGCAAGGAGCCTTCTACCAGCTCAGTCATCTCTTATCATATGAGAAGTATCACAGTTCTGTGGATCAACTTCAGTTCAGAGAATGAACTGATGATATTGCTTCACTTGTTTGTACATATACTTAAGCTTTTTATCAAATAAATGGACAGAGGAATATATGTAAAGAAAAAGTATCTGTTGTGATGCTCTAGGATCAAGTACATTCTTTTCAAGGCAGCCTTTTCTTCTCTAAATGTTTCTTATCTTAATTTTCTTAACGTCTCCATGTTTAAAGACATCATGTGCCAAATTAAATGCAAAATCTAATTTCTTAAACAACTGAACTTTTCTCTGGTCTGAATCACAATTACAACAACAACAACAAAGTCAGTTATTAATAATGGGCCTAACCAAAACTCACGTTATTACTGCATAATATCTGATCTACTTACCCATTGCTGCATGGAAGATACCTCAGCCTAGCAGCACACAAACAAAGCCTGCTCAAAGGTGCTGCATTCACAATCCATGAGCAGATGCCTACTGTCCACCAGCGTTCAACAGAGAAAGATGCTACAGAAGTGTTATTTTAAATTCATTAGTAATTCAGACCTAGCTCAGCTCTGTCCTGAACTTCAAACTTCACACATCCACACATTCAAGTTATGTTTCAAAGATAAACCATTCAAATTACATTTTAAAAAAGAATGTCCTCAAGTTTCTGAAACTTTTCAAACTGTGAAGATTCATTCTCTCAGCACAAGGCTGTTAAGCATTTCTAGAGCTTTTGTTGACAAATGGTTAGCCACTGAAAGTTAATCACTAAGATGCTTCTGTATATTAGCAAACTATGATACTCTGATAGTTCCAACATAAAGTACTAACATGAACTATAATCCTTTTTGTCCACTTTCAGCAACAAAACTGTAATCTCAGACATGCCACATTAACCACATTCTCTGCCTTTATCTACTTCCTTCCATCAACAACAGCTGAAGCTGCTGATCCAGCATGTGCACCTGGCTATTCTTCCATGATTCTTTTCAGCCTGTCAGAAATTACCCTCAAGTATGCCAAGAACTTTGCTGCAAAACCAAAAGTTTACAGATTTACCTGAAAGCCTTTTAATTTTTGACACTTATATGTGAAGAAGGGCCAGGACAAGACCAAAACCTGCCATCATCTGTTATGGAAAAGCAAAGGACATGCACAGCACCTTTATGGAAGAAGAGAACATATGGGGAAAGTCTTGATGAGCCTTGTTTGTTGTACCTGACTAGAAGTTTGTTGCACTCACAGTAAGGCTGCCAAAAGCACAGGCAGCATCTACTGGTGCTGTGAAAGATCATTGTTCAGTAACAGCTGCTGCCACATGGACAGGGACCCTTGGTGCTGCTGTCCTCATATTTAATATCTGTGCTTCTGTTAAAGCTGTGATGCACCACCCTGCCTTCTGCCTGCCCAGTCTTGTACACATACAAAGCACAAAATACTGAATCCCACTCAAAACACTGGCTGACATGTTTCTGCTAACATGGGTAGTAATAACAGCACACAAAGCAACAAAGACACTGCTAAATAAATAAATCAGCTGTATATAAATAAAACAATGCCAAGAGTGAACTGGAACATTACTCTGACCCTGAATTTGTGATTCTGATACTGGTTTTAATTATATCATCACAGAAAACTGTCAACTTCCCATTAGCTTGATTCTGCATTTTGTTTGGCATATGATCACTTGAAACATAAAGCCAGACCTCAAAAGGGTATTGTGCAGGATTAAACTATTTTAACAGAAAGAGGAAAACAGGAAAGTTTCCTAAGAGACAATGTATATAAGCTAACACAGATCTGCAACAGAGCTGGCTTCATTCTGGGTGAACTGGCATGTGGGCAAAGAAGCCAGTTACTGTGCACAGAGGCATATCCTCCAGCACTCCTAGACTCTGGAGATTTCTATAGCAAATATAAGACAAATCAATATCTCATCACAAAAAGTTCCCTTGTGTTTCATCTTTCCCTCCCAGCTGCTTCTGGCTGCACACTACCACTGCTTGCCCTGAGCCAGCACTCATTTGATGCAAGGCAACCTGACTCAGCAAGAGTACAGAAAAATGACTTCTAATAAAAAAAGCAAACGTTCTTTTGCCAGTGGAGTGAATGTACTGCTCACCCTGTGGCCCCCGAGCATTGCTAGGAGCAAGGGGGTGGAGTAGAGAGGGGGAAGCCCTCTGTGGGTGTCAGCAAGCAGCTGAGGCAGCCCAGCCCCAACCTCAGCCGGCACCTGTGGCTGCTCAGGCTGCAGCTTTGCTCACTCCTTGGGCCTTACACAGACATGTCCCATTAAAGCATTACCATAAGTACTTAACTCTTTCTCCTAAACATCACATTACATTTTTGACTCTGTAAAGGATTTGTGACATTATTTTCCCAAGTGGAGACTGTTCATTTAGGGAAAGAAACAATCAACAATATTCAGTACTGCCCCAGACTGGTATGCTGCACAGATTGTGTTACAGTGATGTAATTTAAGATTTTGTTCTTAAATAAGGTGAAAAAAAAATATTAACTTATGTTTCAGCAAAATATACAGATTATATTCTTTACTTGAGAGATAAGCACTTACAGTGTCATTACTGGCTATAGGCACTCAGTTATGAACTACAGCTGGAAAGATGCTACATCCCAAAGCTCAGTTCCTGAATGGCAAGTACTAAAGCATTCTTTACTAACACAAGAATCAAAGTATTTTCAATATTCAGAATGATGAACATGACTTCAAAACACATAATATACACATTTTAATCTACACATTAACATCTGTAATTAAGAGGATCTATCAAAGGAATTTTTTCTGTCACTGACAGGTATCTCAGAAAGCCATTTATATGCATTATGTATATGGGGATACTGTAAAAGCACTTACTCTAAACAGACTCTTTTGTTGTGTTTATTAACAGTGTTACAAAAATCTTTTGCTTACAAAAAGATAAAATCCACAAGCTTGGAGGTAGCTTTCCTAGACAGAGGATGGCAACAAGCAGCAGGAATCAGTTTAATAAGAAAAGGGTGGAAGACTCACTGGCTGATCTCAGGACAAGTAAATTTATCTCATACACAGAAAACGCAAACCAGTGGATAAATTTACTTTATCGGGCAGTAAGTGATTTTTTTAGTGGACATTAGTGATTAAGTTTTCAGTCTACTAAAACCACGTACAAAAAAAAATAAGCTTAACATATGTGACAATTTCTGTTTCTCTCAAGAGCTATTTGATTACAACAGAGGATCTACTCCAACAATGTTCAGGGAAACACAGTCTGTGGTATATTGCCAAGTGGTTCATTTAGAGGTCTAAACAAATTATGTGCATTTCCCTGACGTAAATCTGGACTGGTGGCTGTTGGTTGTGATTTCTCATGTAACATGATTTTACAGCCACGTATCCAACGGTATTAATTGTCAAGAAATATCAGGTGATGAAAATACACAGCACTCTTTATAGCTCAAGTTGAGAAAAACAAAACAACAACAACAAACGACTCGCAGCTTTACCGTTTATTAACACGTCGTTCCAAATTTGTGGCAAGAAACTTTTAAGGCAGCTCCACACCAAGAGGCTTGCTCTAGATAACCAAACACCACAGCTCCGTGGAAGCGGCACTTTGTATCCCTTAGGTCCATGTATCGCATTTCCCTCGGGCCCACTTGAGGGAACAATGCACCCTAAGTGTAACGTTATAATGGGAGATTAGTGGAGGTCCTGCGGGGAAATAAAAAACTGCAGGTCCTTACCGGCTGGAAATGCTACTTTGAATAGTATCAGAATCGTAAGTACTTTAACATTAGCATAAAACTGGAGTAATTTTCTGTCATCAGTCCTCGTTCATATGTAAAACAGTAACCCTCGTGTTTCCCAGAGAAAAGTCGTCTCCCACCCCCACATACTCTCCTCCAGCTGCAAGCAATACAGGTGCTAACTTATGCAAACACAAGGAAAACTCACTCTGCTGGTTTCTGGCTGCAGTAAGCTTCTTCACCTTCCTCCCTGTCCTGGCCTCTCGGTGACTTCCCTCAGTCTCATCAGTGATGATACTTTCACACTTACCTTTCCTTTTATGATCCCATGCTGCATTTCTTCCTATAGTTGATTTCATTGCTTATTGTCACTAAGAGTGAGAAAAGCAGAACCTCAACTTCTCCTCCTGAAGTCTCTTACCGTTCTGCTTTCTCATTTAATATTAAATATTCTTTTTTTTTTTTTAATCTAATCCGATTGCCTGTAGGCAAGTTTCTAAACTCTGCATTTCACCACAAAATTCATTTCACTCTGCGGTTCGATATCGCCTCAAGTACTACAAACTGAAGCTTGAAAAGACTTACTTATTAACATACACCTTCCTTTTCTGAGGAATGCCTTCAGGTGCAGTCACCCTCTTTTCAAGTGCGTACTCCTCATCTATACCTCCGAGGCACATTCCTCCTGCTCATCTCACCCCGTGTACGTTCCTCAACCTGCAGGGAAAGCAAGACACCATAGTTCACACCATCCCGATGCCCCTTTGCTCCTACCGTTCTGCACAGCTGGTGTCTATTTTCCTTGTACCTTGTTTTACAAACAAGCACACGGCCAAAGAGATGGGAACTTTCTGTCTGTGCACCAGTCAACTTAGGTTGCCCTAAATATTTAAGTGTTCTTTCTATCCGTCCTTCCTACCATTTGATTTTTGTTCTATTCTGCTTCCTGGCCTGCAACTTACCCATGGGGAATGCCTAAATCTTTTGGAGAGCTCTGATATATCTGACATACACGAGATTTTAGATTGATAAAAGAATTAGCTGAACGGCTGGGATTTTCTCTTTAATCTCTGTAAAGTATCATCAGAGCGATACGCACCCTAAACCGCTGAGCAACCAGCACACGGGAGCTTGAAGCATTGCAAAGGTTCTGGGCTGCCCTGAAGGGGAAACAGGCCGATGAGCTTCTCCCTGTGACCCCCAGCACTACCGAATTTCTGCCCCTGCGCGCGAGGCGAAGATGTTTTATTTTATACAGTCCCCTATTTTCCTGCGAGGCGGGGAGCAGGTCGGCGCGTACCTTCGCCGAGGGAGGCGTCCGGTGGGGTTCGGTACCGCCGCTCCTGCCCGCCCGGACGCCTTCCCCCGCGGCGGGGCAGGGCTATAGAGCCGCCCTACAAATTACTTTACAATGCTCTCCCTATGCGGCAATCCGCCGCCTCGGGGCGACAGTCGGGGCAGGACGGCGGAGGCGACCGATCGGCCTCCATATTGTCGGCGGCAACACAGCCGCCCCCGGAGGCCGCGGCCCCCGGCGCTGGCCGTCGCTGACGCCGCTTCCCCTCAGCGGGAACAAGATGGCCCCGCCCCGGCTCCTCCAACAAAGCGCCAGCGCTTCACTTGACGCGGCCCCGCCGGGAAACCGGCCTTTCTCCCCCTCCGCCCGGCCCGGCCGTCCCCGCCTTCGGCCCCCCNCCCCCCCCGCACCCCGCCCCGGTGGCGGCTACCGCCCCCCGCCACGCCGCCGCGCTTCCCTGTCAGGCCGCGGCCGCCCGTTCCCAAATCACAGACCTCCCCCCGCTGGCGCTGCTGGCGGCGGCCCCCTCCGCCGCGGCCTCCCTGCCCCCCGGCCACGGAGCCGGAGACCGTGAGCCCCAGTGCGCGCTGGCGGGGGAGGTGCATCCTGGGAAAGAGCAGCCCGACATGGGTCTCCGCCTGGCCGCCGCGCAGACCCCGCCGCCGTGCGCAGCTTCCCGCAGCCGCCCGCCCGCTGCCGCCCGCTGTTGAGCGGGAGGGGACGGGAGTGGAGGCAGGTCAGAGGGGCCGGGCCGCGGCGGCCTGGCCCGCGCCGGGGAGGGG
>VYZU01037781.1:32847-46354 GCA_013401355.1 Ceyx cyanopectus
CCGCTCGGTCCCCGCCGCCGCCGCCCTGCGCGCAGGGCCCCAGCGGAGCCCCCCGCCGCCGCGGCCCCGCGCCCTGCCCCGATGATGGACAGGAACTACCCGACGACCCCCAGCTTCGCCGACCCCCTGGCCCCGGCCGCCGCGCAGCCCGCCGCCTCCTGGGCCTACGAGCGGGGGGGCACCGGCAGCCTCAAGCCCAGGTGAGGAGGGTCCGCCGGGGGGCTGCGGCAGGAAAGGCCGGGGCCTGGGTCTGGGCCTGGCCCGCGGGCGGCCGAGGGCGTCCCGGGGGAAGGCGTGCTAAGGGCCCTATCCGTCCAGGCAACGCAGGGCGGCGGGGGGCGTCCCCGTGGCGCGGCCGGGGGGCGAGCAGGGCCCAGCAGCGGGTGAGGCCGGGCGGGGCCCGGGGGAGCGGGCGAAAGAGCCGAGTCCCGCCGGGGCCTCCGCCTCTGGGGGCAACGGCCGCTGAGCCGGGCGGGCAGCTGCCGGCCGGAGCGGGCTCCCCGCCATCCCCGGGCACCGGCGATCCTCGGCGACGGGGCGAGCGGTCTCTCGTCCCGCGCTAGGCGCGCCGCCGCCGCTCTCCGCCCCGGAGGCTCGCGTTGTGCTGCGGCGCGGGTTCAAGAGTTCACGCGTCCCTGCCCGGCTCCGGAGGGAAGCGGGGCTGGGGGAGGCGGCGCGGCGGGGCGAGCGCTCCGCGTGCGCGGGGCCGAAGACTCCGGCGCTGCCCGCCCGAACAAAGCTGCTCCCGGGCGGCGCGGCGGGGCCGGGACCGGCGCACGGCAGACGGCAGCGCTCGCATCTCCCTTCGCCCTTTATTTCTGCGCGTCGTTATTTTTTCGCTCTGCAAAGGCTGGTTAACCTCTTGCTGTTCTCGGGCGTGCGAAGCCTCCTCTCAGCTAAAACTTCTCTGGCGCGATTCAGTCCCATGGAGAGTTCTGTGAAGTTCCGGGAAGTGCGGAAAAAATACAGGATATCTTACTGGCTTCGGGTTGCTTTTCGGTTGTATATCTCTGCCAACTAAAACGAGTATTTTCTAGGTGATGAGATTTTTACTGTCGCTTGCCTTTTAAGTCTCTCGATTAACAGACCTGCAGTTCAATCTCGACGACGTTCAGAAGTAAAAGTCTCAGGCTAAAAATATACCGTCAAAATAGGTGCGCCTATAGATGACTTTGCATTCGCTCTGGAAAGTGGCCAGGCGTGTATTCTGATCTGTCTGATAAGATTAATAGATTATCAAATCAGAAGGACTGTTGCAATCATCTAATCTGACCTCTTCTAACGCAGCCTTCACTTTTTTTTTTTTTTTCCTTTTTCAATCTGTGTTTGAAACTAGAGTTTGCATTTTTGAAACTAGAGTTTGCATTTTAGAAGATGCGGTTAAAAATTTCCAGTGAGTCAAAATTCAGGACAATAAAGTACAGAAGTGGCTGGTTTAGATTTTGTTTCTTATTTCTGGTCTGAAGAGGGCTACCTTTAGTTTCTAGTCACTGAATCTTGCTGTAGTCTCATCCATACTGAAAATCTCATGTTTTTCTAAAGTATGAAATCTTGTGATTTTTTTATTGATTACTTGCTTTATGTTTGTTTTGGTTTTGTTGTTTGTTGGTTTATTTGGTTTTGGTTGGTTTTTTTTAAGAAAAGTAATTTTCTGTCCTTGATGCTGTGCTTTTTTATCTCTTTTTGTTTGCTTTGATTTCTATGAGGTTTTTTTACTTAGTTATTAATTTTTCTCCTGGATCCCCTCCAGTTTATTGTCACTCTTCCTTAATTGCGGACATAGCCTTTTAGAAACAATTCAGTCAATGTTAAGTAAGAAGATGTCAGGCTTTGGATTCCTTGTTTCACAGTGTTGCAAGGATGGTTAGTTTTTTTTGGCCCAAACCTTGCCCCATGAAGCTGCATTTAGCCAGGTTCTCTGCAGAGTTCCCTACATGGCAAAGTAAGGTCTCCTACTGTTCTTTCTAATCTTTCTTCCTAATTGTTCAGCTACTTTTGGTCATGTTGCTATGTTGATTTCACTGGAAGTCAGTGAGTGACATGTCCTTTCGATATTGCTTTTGCCAGTTCTCATCATCTGTTGAGAGTCATGCCATTTATTCCATGAGGAAGGTTTAGATTTTCCAGGTCATTTAAGAATATGTAGTGCAGGACCAAGAATGGATCCCTCTGGGATCTTAGAAAAAACACAACTGCTGACTATTATTTTCTATATTCAAAAAAAATCCCCTGTTTTCAAAATATCACATTAATAGCTGCTCTTTTAATCCACTATTCATTGTATATTTTGGGAATTGCTTAATTAAAATGGTGTGGAGAACAGTCCCAAGACAAATACCACGCAGGAGCTATTTGGATCAGTGCCTGCTACCTTCACCCTTCAAATTGTTAATAATTTTAAAAATAGTATTATTGCCTCTATTCTTAACAATACGCTATGCTTTAGAAAGCAGATGTCAAGAAGACAAAAAGTGCTTTCAGTTCTTCAAAGACTCATCTCAAAGCTTTGTAGATTTTAAATGTATTGGCTGAAGTATTGTAACTTTTTTCTTTAACTGTAGTAAGGGCAGGGAAGGTGCTATGAATCACGTTTTCTGCTTTAGTTCTCCTAAGTTCTGGGTTCCTAGTACTTGATTCTAAGTACCAAGTTCTGCTGTACTGGGTTATTCTAATTCACATCATTTGGTAAGAATTGATATATCCTGTCTTCAGCAAGATGTAAAGATTTGAACTGTGTTGGGCGGGTTCCTCTAGCACTGATAACATTTGTCTTTGTATGGATGGAGCCAGTTGCTGTGGAATTGGGATGTTAGAGTCACTGCCAAGGCTTGTACCAGCCCAGAAGCAAATCATGAAGGTATAGCTGCACTGTAAGGGAATATGCTGTAAGTGTGCTCTACTTGTGCTACAGATCACATTTTTCAAAATAGTGTTTTTGATTGTGGGTGACAGGTAGTCATCCAAACAGCTGAAGCTGCATTAGCCTGATGTTGAATTAAAAAAATGTGTGTCATGTTCATCTGCTACTTGCTTGAAAGAATTCAGCCTTTAGGTCATATAGATAACAATATTTCATTCAAAGTTAATTTCTTATTCAGCTTTGCAGGCTGTGTCGTGGCAGGCTGCGCTCCCTTTATGTGGAGAGCCATGTTCCCAGTCTCAGCTCATCAAGATTATTTCTCCTCCCCACGAGCGTTGCTCCCGTCTTCCTGCGCTTAACTTCAGCCATCTGGTTCTTATCCTGCTCTTTATTTCTTGCAGGCACTGTTTTGTCTGTGCAATGGCACTATTCTTATCAACTGAAAGGAAATGTGTGGTGAAGTATTATAAGGACATTGCTACCAGGCCTGCTGTGACATAACTTTTCCCATGGAATAGAAGAAGATAGTGAAATGGGGACAGGAGCTGATGGAAATCACTTGAATCAGTGCTTTAGCTGAACAGAGATCACTTCCACTGCAGAAGGGTGCTTGGACACTGCAGCCGTGGCAGCCTCATAGCAGCAGGCTGAAAGGGGGTGCTTCTGTCCTCTGTGTTCCCCTGAACCCTCCCACCTCTTGTATAGGCTGTCAGCATCCTGAAGGAATTTCTGATGGTTGTATGGGCACACTGCCACTTTCACCTTGTCCTGTAGCTGTTGGGAAACTTTCCAGCACAAACCTTCCGTGCTGAAACTCCTTTTGTGGCACAGCCTACAGCTAGTCCTGTACTGAATGGCAGATGATGTGTGGCATGCTTGTTACTTGCTGCAGAAAGTTTGCAGACATCAGGTGAACATGTAATAGTTTGAGTAAAAGCTTGGGAATAGCAATGGAGATAGGTGATAATGGCTGAGGTTTCTGGCTGAGGGTATGTCTGACTCTGGGGTCACAATTATTATGTTGTTTTAAATTTTACGGTGACTGCCATGTGATGTTTCTCTGTGCCTGGTAATGTTCGTCCATCTCTGCCCTATCCAAACACATGGGTTTCATACAATAGATGGCACTGAGGTTTGGTTGGTGTGGCCTGTATTTATAGCAGGTAATCTAAGAGAACCAGTTGTAACAGTGATAGTTCATATGCAAAATTACTTAAAATTACTTAAATTACTAAAACTTTTATGATGAACAGTTATAATGATTTTTAACTTGTATTTTTGTATAGCTGTCAAACTCATGCTTACTGTAGCAACTGTATGTGATATAGTTAATGCTCAATTTTAAATTCAAATGGATTTTTGCATAGCTGTAGAAACTCTAAAAGTACAGAGTGTGTTTTAGAAAAGCATAGAACATTTTCTTTCATCAAATAAAATTGTTCTGAGAGGTAAAGTCAATGTATGTTGTTAAACACATTTCCTACAAAAAGTTCCCTATGGCATAGTATTTCAAATGTTGAAGGGTAAAGCTCTTAAACTGTGAATATATTCAGAACATTTGATATTAAAAGACATAGAAGGATTAAATAAATTTTTTAAATGACCTACCTTTTTATACATTTATAATCTTGCTAAACTTTCTGCAGTAGTTTATATCTGAAACATTTATACATAAAAATTAACCACAGGTACAGCAGATGTGGCACAGATACCTTACAGGGACTTGCTGGCTTTTATTGGTTGTATTTTTATTTATTTTTTTTTAGCATTCTTGTTTTAACCTGCATTCAGTGTACACTGAAATAACAGCTGTGAGAAGGTCAGGGGTTGACTGAGTAGAGGCTGAACACGTTCTTGCTGTGTGCCCCATAGCTTTCCACAGATGCAGGTATATGGTCATTTTGTAAAATCTTTGCTGAAGTTCGGAATGAGTCAGGCCTGCTTGAACTACATGCTGCTTACCTATCTAGGGTTTAACAACAGCTTCACATGAAATATTTTCAGCATTTGATGTCACTTTGCTGCAGTGAGAAATGGTGACACAGAACAGTGCAGAAGGAACAAGTTGAAACTTAGTCTGAGGGTGCAGCCACATGAGATGGCTGAACTCTGCTCAGGCTCACTGCTGCTGAAAGGGGCTCCTTTCTGCCTTGCACTGGCTCTGGTGTTTGTGCAACTGCACAGGGAGCTGGTCTGATCTGTTCATCCAGAGGAAAACTATCCTGACCGAGAAGGTGGATGGCGTTCTCTTGAGCTGGAGAGCTGTGCTGGTGTCTGACTGGAATCCAGAGGTGGCAGCAGGGAATGAGCAGGGAGCAGAGCTGTGAGGAGTGAGCTTTGTGGCTTTATCAGGGACTCTGCCCTGTGCTTCTGGGCAGCTTTTAGATGGGCTCAGCCCTGTCATGTCACTGTCTGCAGTGAGCATCCCACCCAAACTGTGCTACCTGCTTCCCTGTCAGGAGCTCTTGGTGCCGGTGTGAGGTGCTTCACCTCTCCTGAGATCCCTTTGGGGTGAGCCCTTTCCCATGGAGCCAGTGACTTCAACATAGGATACTGAGAATGTTATTCTCAAAGAGAGGCATTTTGTGTTCTACCTATGCAAAAAGTCTGTCAGTCCATATGTGTATTTTACCTTTCATTCTGTTAACTTTAGTGGTGAGCATTTACATTAGACTGCCAGAGGAAAAAAAACCTTTTCCTTTTGTTTCTTCTGTACTTTTGCCCACCTTTTATTTTTTTCTTGGAGATGCTGTTGATTCTGGCATGATGTTGTCATAGGAAGTAGGTTGTTTTTCTAAGAATCTTTGTTCCCATCAGGAAAAAAGCACCTATAACTGGATTATATTCATTCTAAACAATACGAGAGCTCTTATAGAGTGGGTGTATTTTCCTTGGATTTTTTTTCTTCTATTTTGTCAAAGTGTTCACAATTTTGCATGTCAAATAGTTATTTTTTCAATGGCGCCTATTCCATACATTAAAAAAAACCAACAAAACAACAACAAAACCCCCTCAAACAGAAACTAATTTAAAGGCAGCACATTAACAGTCCCTCTTCAGATCTTCCTTAGCAGCCTTGTGTGATATAAATATTGGAGCAGCAAGTTCAGCCCACCCAGTGCAAAGTTTCTTGCTGTACCATGCAAGTGACAGAAACGAAAATTCTTAGAATTTTTAAGCAAGAGAAATAATGTGCTCAGAGGATGGAACTCTTATAATTACTAAGTACTAGATCTGCTTGCCTCATTGGACAGTATTCATAGTTTTGGGTTTCCTTCTGCTACTCTCTGTCACTTCTTACTACTCTGAACAGACTATTGAGGATGAAGACAGAGTATCCTTAGAACCTCTCTGACCATGGGTTACAATAAATAGTGGCAAGAAGCTTTTATTCCTGAATCCCTGCATACTTCCAAGTTTCTTATTCCAAAACAATTCAGCAAGAACCTACATATGTTTAGGCAAGCTTTTCTTTGCCCGTATTGCTTTTCTTGTTTTTCATCTTCCTTTTCCATGCCTACCTCTGTTGCTTGCTTTGGACTTGGATAAGTGTAACCAGTTTCACTCAGCAGCAAGAAGGCACCCTTAGGCATCCTTATCTTAGAGTAGTAGTATTTACATAGGAGGATACTAGGGAACATTTATTTTTTAATAACTCCATATAAATGATACTTGAGGCTGTCATACATCTTGATTCCATTGGAGATAGCTCTCTTTTTGACCTGGAGTGTTGAGTGAGAAAAATTTGAGGGCTCTAGTTCTTTGTCTGGCATTACCAAATGATGCCTGGCAACTTGTTCTGAAAGCTTTTGGACATGTGGAATGTGTCAGACCAAGGCCCCACCGTGCCTGCATGGTGTGTGTGCAGCCAGGCTGGTGTTTCATGGCTGCACCAGCGTGTGCTGCAGTTCCATGGAGCACTTTCTGACCAGGAAATCCCTTTCAGAAATATGGCAGCTTAGTGTTTTCACACCACATCCTGTTTACTTTCTCTCTTCTCTGTGTCAAAAATTCCAGTGCTAGACACTGAATAATCCTTCAATTCCTATGGTCTTCCCTTTTTGTTGTTCTCTACCAAGTCTGCCAAGAATAGGATTTCTAACAGGTTTTTCTTGATTGTGAACATTCATAATTTTCTATACAAAGAGAGATTCTAGAAAACTAACTCCTTAGGACTCTCACCAGCCACCTTCAGTTGTTGCTGGAGCTGGTGACTTGGAGGTTACTGATAGGAATCCTTTTGAAATAGTTGTTGGTTTTGTTTTGTATGTTGTGTTTCGTTGGTTTGGGGTTGGTTGTGGTTTTTTTGAGTTGGAGAATAACTTTGTTACTCTCTCTGAAAGAGAATACAGGCTTTTCACCAGGTAAAGTATTTTTTGTTTGTGTGTGCTGTTTTGATCTCTGTTAATACTTGGTTTTGTTTAGACATCTGCCTGAAAGTCAGGAAATCTTAAATCAATACCTGAGGCATGTTTAAGGAATTTCTTTTATATAATAAAATCTTTCCTGTCTAAATAAATGCTGTGTAGCTGTAAGTCCTTTTCTACAGTTTTGAACAGTGCATGTTTCTTGGTTGAAGCCATGCACAAGCAACTGTTTCTGGGGTATTTCCAGCTGAGTAGTGACTGGTGACAAATGTGGTCGCCACGCTCCTCTTCACAAGGTTAGAAATGTAAATCTGTTTAGGATTAAGAGCTATGTTTGAGACATATGCAAATGTTCCTTATACAATTGGCTAGTAACACTGTGATGTTTCCTTTAATGTTAAGGACTCTTGCTGCTGCATTTTACTACTGTTACTTAGTTGTTACTGTTTTAAGTTAGACCTTTCCCGGGCACACCTCCTAAATCAGAATAGATGTGGTGTTAATGATAGGGATGCCTTGTTACTGAATCTAAAGGAGTTGGTGTGTTGTGGAAGAGGGAGGACGCTGTGCCAGGCTGCAGGTGTGCTGGGAGGATTCAAGCCTACAGAATGGCCTTGGCTTGAGGCTGTGTGATAGCCAAGGACAGTAAGGTCTGTGCTCAGATGGAGGCAGCGAGAAGGTGCCTCGAGTGTGTGCAAGTTCAGCAGTGAGCTGTGAAGCTGCTGATCTTCACTGTGCTTCTGTACTCGTGCACTGAGCTCTTGGAAACTTCAGCCTCATGAAACCTTGAGAAACTCTTATTTCAGTAGTGAGTGTTTGAAACTCTGTTGTGAGGGATGTACATCTGAGTGGGTTAGTGTTTGTACGTTAGTTTCCCTAGATTAAAGGAGAAGATAGTTAATGGGTTATGGAGCTGTAAAGTCTTTGGAGATTTGGTAATGAAAGGAGGTGTTACCTAAGTTGGGTCTCAATAGGATGTATGTATTTGCACCTTTTACTGCTTCTGTAATGAATATCTCAACTTTAGCATCATCTTCTCCATATAATTGGCAAATAAAGGACATATTAAGAAATGAGGCATCAAGCATTTCTATAGCACACCAAAGGTAATATTCAAGCTTGCCACAAAATATGACACTGTAATAACTGTGGGAGGATAAGGGTTGAGAAGCATTTCAATAGCTGAAATGAATTGTATTTTTAATAAGGCACTGATGTGGCTAAGCCACATCTTGAGATAATGCTCTACTGAGTTTTATATTTTGAAATAAAATTTTATTATTAAAAGTAATGAAATCTTTTTGTGTGTATCTCGGTCAACCATAATAGAGGATTATGCTGTGTGCTCAACCATTAATACTGTGATGATCTTGCAAAGAGTTTTTATTATCTCCAAGTACATTTTTGACAACAGAATGGCATCACATATTATAGAAAAAGTGTTGGATTTCCATTACTGTATGTTACAAAAATCTTTCGAATTTGTGAGTAAAGCTCTGTAGGTGAGAAATAGTGCTGATTTAAAAATCACAGCTATTATCTCTACATTGCTTAAAGAGAAAGTTCTTTAGAGAAAAGGTAAGAGGATAAGTCTAGTGACAGAACAATCTGGTGCCTCAAAAGGCAAGAAAAGATGAGAGTTCTTTCCATGCTGTAAGGTACACAGACCATAATGGGTACTTCTCTTATGCAGGGAGGAGTAGAAGCTGTTAGGGAGGATGTGTGAAACCCCAAACCATTGCTTGGCAAATGAATGGCTTAATGCTATTTTTGACCCTGTGCTATAATATAAATTAGAGGGTGAATTCAGGCCTGGAAGTGTTTTGTTCAGATATGGGGAGTAATGGTACCGAGTTAATAAGGACACCCAAGTTAGGTTTCAATATTCAGAGCAGGAACACTTTCCAGACCTTGACATTTTAGAAAGTGCATCAGGACTTCCAAACTGGCATTATTCTGGAGTTGTCTGGGCAGCTGCAGGCCCATTCCAGGAGAACAGGGCAGGGGGAAGTGGGTAAGCTCTGCAAAGCTCCTTAACGAGTACAGCACTTGCTGGTCAGTTTTGTTTGCAATGCTCGGATCTAAACATGGTGCTCATTTTTTCCCATGGGATGTTGTGTAATCGATTTTAATGATTGCCTTCAAAATTCCTGTTTCTAAGAGACCTGCCTTGGTGCTGCCAGCCCCACTTGCCCTGTGTGGCCTGGGCTAAGGGAGGGCAGTGGTGTGGGGCTGCCATGGCCAGGCAGCCACCCCCCTGCAGCTCTGCTCCCGGGCACTCGGCGGGGAGCCTGGGAGCCCTGGATGCCGCCCCAGCCTCTGGCTCCTGGTCGTAGGCTGGGAGCTTTGGACTTCCTTATTAAAGGAATTTCAAGTAGTTAATATTTAGAATTTTAATTCTAAATTTTAAATGCCTTTATTTATTTTGCTTTTCACAGTGCACCTGATTTTTGTAAGCTGCAGATTGTTTTTCAGAAAGTTGCTTTGGTTAGATTACCAAGAATTTCTGTCCAAGCCAGGAGAAGCAGCAGCAATATCTACCAGTTCTGATTAACAATGATTTTTCTCTTTTTTTCTGTAACTGTACTGCATTTCAACTGTAGATAACTTCATCAAAAGGTAATTTAGATTGGATACCTTAAAAAAATCAGAACGTGAAGTATTTTGTCCCATCCTTCCATAGTAACTGCAGTTAGAGTTTATGAATAGCTGATTAATATCTGAATATTAGTTTTCACATACATTGTTTAAGACATAGCTTAACTGATTCTTTTATGAAAACAGAATTATAGTTGTCTTTGTTATTAAGAACTCGACGGGTTATTTAATCAGACAAGCCAGCACTTGCACTCAGGTATTGAAGTACCAGACTATTTTGGCTTTCCTGAAGTGGTTTGGGGATTCTCATTTTTCAAAGGATCAAGTGTAAAGAGTTCAGACCCATTAACATGGGAATAAAAGGGAGATGGACCTTTTCTGCCATAAAATCCTTTTCTTCTCTGAAGATGTGATATGTGTTCAGATAAAGAATCACAGGAATAGCATGAACTGTTGCTCATTCAGGCAGTTCCCTGCATGTAATTTTCTACCTCAAAATCTATTTCTTAGAAGCTCCTATCTCAGCTCCTAGAAAGCAGGGAAGTTAATGAGTGTTTCCTGTCACATGTACGTCTCAACAGTCTTGATGCTCTTGGTGACTCTGCAGATGCAAGGAAGTGGGGAAATTCTAAATTCATCTTTAATGACAGAGTAAAGGGTGATTGTCTCTGCTTTATTACGATTTGATATACTCTACATTGAATTGAATATGTAATCTGTAATTACATGAAAGGGGAAGAATGTGATGTAACAAACACAGTTGAGATTGTCAATAAAATACTACTTTACTGTGTTTTACTGCAATACCATAGTGCTAGAGACTGGTTCTGCCCTTTCCATTTTCTAATGGTCATCTGTCTTGAAGAACAATATTGTTTGATATTCATACTTTAAAAATACTGATATCTCTGTGATAAACATAGAATGGCAAAATACTAAAGTTTTATGCCACTCCTAAAGGAATTTCTGTATATTCTAAAGATGTATTATTAGAGGTGCTTTGCTTCTGATTTCTCAGTGCTGGGCTTAATTTTTCAAGTAGTGGAATATTTTTTCCTTTGTCTTGTGGATGCTGTAACTGTTCTAGACTGTTACCTTGCTTCTTTCTCTTCGTGCAAGTTTAATCTTTCAAGTGCTAAGGATTGTCTTGTCTAATATCATCTAATGAGATGCCAGCGTTTGCAAGCTTTGAACCAACTTTGTTTTTGCAGTATGTTGGGTTTTTTTGTTGTGTTTGGTTTTTTATTTTGTTAGTATGTCTGAGGCTAGAAAACAGGTGAAAAATCACGTATTGTACACACTTCTAAATAAATATTTTGCACTGAAATGAGTCTCTGGGCTGAGTTTGTTTTCCACTGGAATTAATTTCTGAAACATTGTCTCTCTCTGTGGACTTGCTTATAAACTTCTAGAAGTGTGTTGGCTGGTCTATTGGACAGCAGTGGTTTGATGTTATTAACAGCATTAAACTCATTAAAGTAGCAACATTCTTTCCAGGCAAATCCCTCCATTCTTTGACTGCTTTTTTCAGTCATTTCTTTTTTTAAAATACAAGATCAAACCCATTTTAGGAATAAAAACATCTGCCTATGACATTGCTTTTTAAATTTCAGTTTTATTCTCTGCTGCAGGTAAACTCTAGATGCCAAATTACATTCTAGTTGAACTGTAGCAAGTGGTGGTGAACTCTGTGGCTGCCAGAAAGGTCAGCTGAAGCATGTGCTGGCTAAAAGGCCATTTATGCTCCATTACATCTGTTTTAAGTTGAAGTAATGTTTCCAAGCAATACTCTTACATTGTCTCCGTGAGATTTTTCCGAATAAAGGCAATTTAGCAGAAATAAATATTTGAGAAAATACTAAATATTGCACCTAATATTGAAGAAATTCTGTAGATGAACCTGCCAACAGATAATGCAAGCTGGAACAGTATTTTACATGTTTAAAATACAGTAGACAAAAATAGATACAAGCTGTGTATTAGTTTATATATGTTTAAATTTGGAACAAGTATTTTTAGTATTTAGAATTGTTTGTCATTTTTGTGGTGGTTGGATCTGGAGTGATTTTTCTGTTGGCCTCTGACTGGAACTTGCTGTGGCATGGCTAAGAAGCTGGCTGAAGAGAGACTGACAAGTGTCTGAGCGTTGGGGAGGAGGGGGGCAATTTCAATAGTATTTCCCCTATTACACATGTATCTGAAGTCAGACAAAATGCCAAGTGTGAGTTTAAGGTATTTTCTTGTCAGTACAAGGCTATTGCTGTATCTTGGATCTCGTTTTTGGTTTAGAAATGGACCATATGCCTAGTCACCTGCTTGAGAACAAGCTCCCCTTGTTTTCAGTGAGGTCAGACAGGATGCCTAGAGATGAAATCAAATGATTTCCCTCATCTACCTCAAATCTGATCATTTGAATGGTGTGTGCTGGGTTGTTCCCTTCTGTTTTGCTAGTTTGGTTGGTTTGGATCTTAGACTTGGTCTGTGCCAGTTGGGGTGCTGAGGCTTCCCCTCTGGGGCACAGGACCTTCTCTCTTCTCCTGCAGTCAGGAGTTCCCTGTGCCGTTGCTTGTTTTGTGGGTGTCTGGTTTCACTTTGAGCACTGCAGTTAGAATGCTCTGAAAATTCTCTGTGATTTAATGTGGGTTTTTTAGCAATTTTCCTTTATATCAGAGTTCCAAGTGCCTAAGAACAAAAGAATGAGGTACTGCACCCCAAACTAACCTTTGCTACCTAAAAGCCCATGTCTGTTTTTCACGTGAGCATTATAGGCTTCTCTAGAGCTTGAATAGTTGCTGTTACTAAGTTTATATAAACAAAAATAACTTTAAAAACAAAGTGGAAAGGTGAAAATGTCATCTGTCACTGTCAGTAGTACTTTTTGTGTCATGTAAATTAAGATACTTGGGTTAATGTGGTTTTGTTTCTGTGTTTTGTTGTGTTCTGTATGAGTGCCTAGGAGAGCAAGATTATTTGAAGAAAATTAGAGAATTAAAAATAAATATTTACTTTTATGTTCAGTGCTTACTGCAACTAGATTTTCCTTCTTTGTAAAAGTGATCCTTCCGTTTGAGTTTGAAGTTAAGAAATGCATCTATCATTTGTGTAAAGTGCAAAGCAGGTAACTGTGTTGGCAGGTGGGGAGGGTGGCGAGTGCAAGAACCCAATAACCTTTTGCAGTTGGAGACCTAAATTCATATGAATTACATTGAAGAATCCTATGGAATTAAATTATCCTAAGAATAGCAATATAAGCAGGAATGTGAAGAGTTGATTCCAGAAAGATTTAAGATGGGTTAAAAAAAGGAGTTGTAAATCATAATTGAGGTGTTTTAGCAACAATTAAGTGCAAAGACTATATATTTTCTTCCCAAAATTTTCCTGGAGAGGTAATAGTAGTCTGAAAATAGTACTGAAAAAGTACCTTTTTCAGCTGATTGAGCTGAAAAAAGCCTCAGTGTAATGTTTGAGTTATTTCACTTTCACTGTCATTAGTATTTCTTGGTAGCATCATTGCAGCAGTGACAAATAATGGTGGCTCTTTATGGGACATCTCTAAATGGACACTTAAATACGTTAAAATGGAATGGATCTTTTAAATGAAAAATACATCAGGAGGACCTATTTTCCAAATTTGTATGTCAAGTTCGTGTTGCTTTCTAGTAGTAATTACTCCATTACACAG